>JAUNZM010001082.1:0-108957 GCA_033459285.1 Clamator glandarius
TTCTAAAAGCCCCCAGACCATTCTAGAGCCTCCCAGGAGCCTTCTAAAAAACCCCAGACCCTTCTAGAGCCCCCCCGGACCACTCTAATAGATCCCAGACCCTTCTAGAGGCCCCCAGGATACTTCTAAATGCCCCCCAGACCCTTCTAGAGAACCCCGGGACCCTTCTAAAAGCCCCCAGACCCCTCTAGAGCCCCCCAGGACCCTTCTAAAAGCCCCCAGAACCTTCTAGACCCTCCCCGGATCATTCTAAAAGCCCCCAGACCCTTCTAGAGACCCCCATGACCCTTCTAAAAGCACTCAGACCCTTCTAGAGGGCCCCAGGACCCTTCTAAAAGCACCCAGACCCTTCTAGAGCCTCCCAGGACCATTCTAAAAGCCCCCAGACCCTTCTAGACCCCCCCAGGACCCTTCTAAAAGCCCCCAGACCCTTCTAGAGCCCCCCAGGACCCTTCTGAAAGGCCGCAGACACATCTAGACACTCCCCGGATCATTCTAAAAGACCCCAGACACTTCTAGAGATCCCCAGGAGCATTCTAAAAGCCCCCAGACCCTTCTAGAGCACTCCAGGACCCTTCTAAAAGCCCCCAGACCCTTCTAGAGCCCCCCAGGGCCCCTCTTAAGGCACCCCGTCCCTTCTTGTACACCCCAGGACCCTTCTTAAAGTCCCAAGACCCTTCTAGAGCACCCCAGGACCCTTCTAAAAGCCCCCAAACCCTTCTAGAGCCCCCCCGGACCCTTCTAAAAGCCTCCAGACCCTTCTAGAGGACCCCTGGACACTTCTGAAAGCCCCCAGAACCTTCTAGACCATCCCAGGACAGTTCTAAAAGCCCCCAGACCCTTCTAGAGCATCCCAGGACAGATCTAAAAGCCCCAGACCCTTCTAGAGCCTCCCAGGACCCTTCTAAAAGCTCCCAGACCCTTCTAGAGACACCCAGGACCCTTCTAAAAGCCCCCAGACCCTTCTAGAGCCACCCAGGACGATTCTAAAAGCCCCCAGACCCTTCTAGAGACCTCCAGGACCCTTCTAAAAGCCCCCAGACCCTTCTAGAGCCCCCCAGGACCCTTCTAAAAGACCCCAGACCCTTCTAGAGCACCCCAGGACCCTTCTAAAAGCCCCCAGACCCTTCTTGAGCCCCCCAGGACCCTTCTAAAAGCCCCCAGACCCTTCTAGCGGCACCCAGGACCCTTCTACAAGCCCCCAGACCCTTCTAGAGCCCCCCAGAACCCTTCTAAAAGCTCCCAGAGCTTTCTAGATGCCCACAGGACCCTTCTAAAAGCCCCCAGACCCTTCTAGAGCCCCCCAGGACCCTTCTACAAGCACCCAGACCCTTCTAGAGCCACCCAGGACCCTTCTAAAAGCACCCAGACCCTTCTAGAGGCCCCCAGGACCCGTCTAAAAGCCTCTAGACCCTTCTTGAGCCCCCCAGGACCTTTCTAAAAGCACCCAGACTCTTCTAGAGAACCCCAGGACCCTTCTAAAAGCCCCCAGACCCTTCTAGACCTTCCCCGGATCCTTCTAAAAGCCCCCAGACCCTTCTAGAGCCACCTAGGATCCTTCAAAAAGCACCCAGACCTTTCTAGACCGTCTCCGGATCATTCTAAAAGCCCCCAGACCCTTCTAGAGCCCCCCAGGATCATTCTAAAAGCCCCCAGACCCTTCTAGAGCCCCCCAGGATCATTCCAAAAGCCCCCAGACCCTTCTAGAGGCCCCTAGGACCCTTCTAAAAGCCCACAGACCCTTCTAGACCCTCCCCGGATCCTTCGAAAAGACCCCAGACCCTTCTAGAGCCCCCCAGGACCCTTCTAAAAGCCCCCAGACCCTTCTAGAGCCCCCCAGTACCCTTCTAAAAGCCCCCCGACTTTTCTAGACCCTCCCCGGATCCTTCTAAATGAACCCAGACCTTTCTAGTGCCCCCCAGAACCCCTCTAAAAGCCTCCAGACCCTTGTAGAGCCATCCAGGACCCGTCTAAAAGCGCCCAGACCCTTCTAGACCCTCCCCTGATCATTCTAAAAGACCCCAGACCCTTCTAAAAGCTCCCAGGAATATTCTAAAAGAACCCAGACCCTTCTAGACCCTCCCCGGATTATTCTAAAAGCCCCCAGACCCTTCTAGAGCCCCCCAAGACCCTTCTAAAAGCCTCCAGACCCTTCTAGAGCCCCCCCGAACCACTCTAATAGTTCTCAGACCCTTCTAGAGGCCCCCAGGATACTTCTAAATGCCCCCAGACCCTTCTAGAGAACCCCGGGACCCTTCTAAAAGCCCCCAGACCCCTCTAGAGAACCCCAGGAACATTCTAAAAGCCCCCAGACCATTCTAGAGCCTCCCAGGAGCCTTCTAAAAACCCCCAGACCCTTCTAGAGCCCCCCCGGACCACTCTAATAGATCCCAGACCCTTCTAGAGGCCCCCAGGATACTTCTAAATGCCCCCAGACCCTTCTAGAGAACCCCGGGACCCTTCTAAAAGCACCCAGACCCCTCTAGAGCCCCCCAGGACCCTTCTAAAAGCCCCCAGAACCTTCTAGACCCTCCCCGGATCATTCTAAAAGCCCCCAGACCCTTCTAGAGACCCCCATGACCCTTCTAAAAGCACTCAGACCCTTCTAGAGGGCCCCAGGACCCTTCTAAAAGCACCCAGACCCTTCTAGAGCCTCCCAGGACCATTCTAAAAGCCCCCAGACCCTTCTAGACCCCCCCAGGACCCTTCTAAAAGCCCCCAGACCCTTCTAGAGCCCCCCAGGACCCTTCTGAAAGGCCGCAGACACATCTAGACACTCCCCGGATCTTTCTAAAAGACCCCAGACACTTCTAGAGATCCCCAGGAGCATTCTAAAAGCCCCCAGACCCTTCTAGAGCACTCCAGGACCCTTCTAAAAGCCCCCAGACCCTTCTAGAGCCCCCCAGGGCCCCTCTTAAGGCACCCCGTCCCTTCTTGTACACCCCAGGACCCTTCTTAAAGTCCCCAGACCCTTCTAGAGCACCCCAGGACCCTTCTAAAAGCCCCCAGACCCTTCTTGAGCCCCCAGGACCCTTCTAAAAGCCCCCAAATCCTTCTAGCGGCACCCAGGACCCTTCTACAAGCCCCCAGACCCTTCTAGAGCCCCCCAGAACCCTTCTAAAAGCTCCCAGAACTTTCTAGATGCCCCCAGGACCCTTCTACAAGCCCCCAGACCCTTCTAGAGCCCCCAGGACCCTTCTACAAGCACCCAGACCCTTCTAGATCCACCCAGGACCCTTCTAAAAGCACCCAGACCCCTTCTAGAGGCCCCCAGGACCCGTCTAAAAGCCTCTAGACCCTTCCAGAGCCCCCAGGACCCTTCGACAAGCCCCCAGACCCTTCTAGAGGCTCCCCGGACCTTATAAAAGCACCCCGACCCTTCTAGAGCCTCCCAGTACCCTTCTAAAAGCAACCAGACCCTTCTAGAGAACCCCAGGACCCTTCTAAAAGCCCCCAGACCCTTCTAGACCCTCCCCGGATCCTTCTAAAAGCCCCCAGACCCTTCTAGAGCCACTTAGGATCCTTCAAAAAGCACCCAGACCTTTCTAGACCGTCCCCGGATCATTCTAAAAGACCCCAGACCCTTCTAGAGACCCCCAGGATCATTCTAAAAGCCCCCAGACCTTTCTAGAGCCACCCAGGATCATTCCAAAAGCCCCCAGACCCTTCTAGAGCCCCCTAGGACCCATCTAAAAGCCCACAGACCCTTCTAGAGTCCCCTAGGACACTTCTAAAAGCCCCCAGACCCTTCTAGACCCTCCCCGGATCCTTCGAAAAGACCCCAGACCCTTCTAGAGCCCCCCAGGATCATTCTAAAAGCACCCAGACCCTTCTAGAGCCCCCCAGTACCCTTCTAAAAGCCCCTAGACCCTTCTAGAGCCCCCCAGGACCCTTCTAAATGCCCCCAGACCCTTCAAGAGGCACCCAGAACCCTTCCAAAAGCACCCAGACCATTCTAGAGCCTCCCAGGACCATTCTAAAAGCCCCCAGACCCTTCTAGACCCCCCCAGGACCCTTCTAAAAGCCCCCAGACCCTTCTAGAGCCCCCAGGACCCTTCTGAAAGGCCGCAGACACTTCTAGACACTCCCCGGATCCTTCTAAAAGACCCCAGACCCTTCTAGAGCCCCCCAGGACCCTTCTAAAAGCCCCCAGACACTTCTAGAGCCCCCCTGGCCTCCTCTTAAGGCACCCCGTCCCTTCTAGAGCACCCCAGGACCCTTCTAAAAGTACCCAGACCTTTCTAGAGCACGCCAGGACCCGTCTAAAAGCCCCCAGACCATTCTAGAGCCCCCCCGGACCCTTCTAAAAGCCTCCAGACCCTAATAGAGGCCCCCTGGACCTTTCTGAAAGCACCCAGACCCTTCTAGAGCCCCCCAGGACCCTTCTAAAAGCACCCAGACCCTTCTACAGCATCCCAGGACCATTCTAAAAGCCCCCAGACCCTTCTAGAGCCTCCCAGGATCCTTCTAAAAGTCCCCAGACTCTTCTAGATCCTCCCAGGACCCTTCTAAAAGCCCCCAGACCATTCTAGAGCCACCCAGGACCCTTCTAAAAGCCCCCAGACCCTTCTAGAGCATCCCAGGACCCTTCTAAAAGCACCCAGACCATTCTAGAGCACCCCAGGACCCTTCTAAAAGCCCCCAGACCCTTCTAGAGCCTACCAGGACCTTTCTACAAGCACCCAGACCCTTCTAGAGCCCCCAAGGACCCTTGTAAAAGCCCCCAGACCCTTCTAGAGGCCCCCAGGACCCTTCTAAAAGCCACCAGACCCTTCTAGAGCCCCCCCAGGACCATTCTACAAGCCCCCAGACCCTTGTAGAGCCCCCCATGGCCCTTCTACAAGCCCCCAGACCAATCTAGATCCACCCAGGACCCTTCTAAAAGCCCCCAGACCCTTCTAGAGGCCCCCAGGACTCGTCTAAAAGCCTCTAGACCCTTCTAGAGCCCCCCAGGACCTTTCTAAAAGCACCCAGACCCTTCTAGAGGCTCCCCGGTCCCTTATAAAAGCACCCAGACCCTTCTAGAGCCTCCCAGGACCCTTCTAAAAGCCACCAGACCCTTCTAGAGACCCCCAGGACCCTTCTAAAAGCCCCCAGACCCTTCTAGACACTCCCCGGATCCTTCTAAACGCCCTCAGACCCTTCTAGAGCCCCCTAGGATCCTTCAAAAAGCACCCAGACCCTTCTAGGCCGTCCCCGGATCATTCTAAAAGCACCCAGACCCTTCTAGAGCCCCCCAGGACCCTTCTAAAAGCCCCCTGACCCTTCTAGAGCCCCCTATGACCCATCTAAATGCCCCCAGACCCTTCTAGAGGCCCCTAGGACCCTTCTAAAAGCCCCCAGACCCTTATAGAGGCCCCCAGGACCCTTCTGAAAGCCCCAAGAACCTTCTAGAGCATCCCAGGACCCTTCTAAAAGAACCCAGACCCTTCTAGGGCTCCACAGGACCCTTCTAAAAGCCCCCAGACCATTCTAGAGACCCCCATGACCCTTCTGAAAGCCTCCAGAACCTTCTAGATCCACCCAGGACCCTTCTAAAAGCCACCAGACCCTTCTAGAGCCCCCCAGGACCATTCTAAAAGCACCCAGACCCTTCTAGAGACACCCAGGACCCTTCTAAATGCCCCCAGACCCTTCTAGATAAGCCAGGACCCTTCGAAAAGCAACCAGAACCTTCTAGAGCCACCCAGGACCATTCTAAATGCCCCCAGACCCTTCTAGAGCCTCCCAGGACCCTTCTAAAAGCACCCAGACCCTTCTAGACCCTCCCCGGATTATTCTAAAAGCCTCCAGACCCTTCTAGAGCCCCCCAAGACCCTTCTAAAAGCCTCCAGACCCTTCTAGAGCCCCCCCGAACCACTCTAATAGTACTCAGACCCTTCTAGAGGCCCCCAGGACCCTTCTATAAGTCCCCAGACCCTTCTAGAGAACCCCAGGAACATTCTAAAAGCCCCCAGACCATTCTAGGGCCTCCCAGGAGCCTTCTAAAAACCCCCAGACCCTTCTAGAGCCCCCCCGGACCACTCTAATAGATCCCAGACCCTTCTAGAGGCCCCCAGGATACTTCTAAATGCCCCCAGACCCTTCTAGAGAACCCCGGGACCCTTCTAAAAGCACCCAGACCCCTCTAGAGCCCCCCAGGACCCTTCTAAAAGCCCCCAGAACCTTCTAGACCCTCCCCGGATCATTCTAAAAGCCCCCAGACCCTTCTAGAGACCCCCATGACCCTTCTAAAAGCACTCAGACCCTTCTAGAGGGCCCCAGGACCCTTCTAAAAGCACCCAGACCCTTCTAGAGCCTCCCAGGACCATTCTAAAAGCCCCCAGACCCTTCTAGACCCCCCCAGGACCCTTCTAAAAGCCCCCAGACCCTTCTAGAGCCCCCCAGGACCCTTCTGAAAGGCCGCAGACACATCTAGACACTCCCCGGATCTTTCTAAAAGACCCCAGACACTTCTAGAGATCCCCAGGAGCATTCTAAAAGCCCCCAGACCCCTCTAGAGCACTCCAGGACCCTTCTAAAAGCCCCCAGACCCTTCTAGAGCCCCCCAGGGCCCCTCTTAAGGCACCCTGTCCCTTCTAGGACACCCCAGGACCCTTCTTAAAGTCCCCAGACCCTTCTAGAGCACCCCAGGACCATTCTAAAAGCCCCCAGACCCTTCTAGAGCCCCCCCGGACCCTTCTAAAAGCCTCCAGACCCTTCTAGAGGACCCCTGGACCCTTCTGAAAGCCCCCAGAACCTTCTAGAGCATCCCAGGTCAGTTCTAAAAGCCCCCAGACCCTTCTAGAGCATCCCAGGACAGTTCTAAAAGCACCCAGACCCTTCTAGAGCCTCCCAGGACCCTTCTAAAAGTTCCCAGACCCTTCTAGAGACCCCCAGGACCCTTCTAAAAGCCCCCAGACCTATCTAGAGCCACCCAGGACGCTTCTAAAAGCCCCCAGACCCTTCTAGAGACCTCCAGGCCCCTTCTAAAAGCCCCCAGACCATTCTAGAGCCCCCCAGGACCCTTCTAAAAGCCCCCAGACCCTTCTAGAGCACCCCAGGACCCTTCTAAAAGCCCCCAGACCCTTCTTGAGCCCCCCAGGACCCTTCTAAAAGCCCCCAAATCCTTCTAGCGGCACCCAGGACCCTTCTACAAGCCCCCAGACCCTTCTAGAGCCCCCCAGAACCCTTCTAAAAGCTCCCAGAACTTTCTAGATGCCCCCAGGACCCTTCTACAAGCCCCCAGACCCTTCTAGACCCCCCCAGGACCCTTCTACAAGCACCCAGACCCTTCTAGATCCACCCAGGACCCTTCTAAAAGCACCCAGACCCTTCTAGAGGCCCCCAGGACCCGTCTAAAAGCCTCTAGACCCTTCCAGAGCCCCCCAGGACCCTTCGACAAGCCCCCAGACCCTTCTAGAGGCTCCCCGGACCCATATAAAAGCACCCCGACCCTTCTAGAGCCTCCCAGTACCCTTCTAAAAGCAACCAGACCCTTCTAGAGAACCCCAGGACCCTTCTAAAAGCCCCCAGACCCTTCTAGACCCTCCCCGGATCCTTCTAAAAGCCCCCAGACCCTTCTAGAGCCACCTAGGATCCTTCAAAAAGCACCCAGACCTTTCTAGACCGTCCCCGGATCATTCTAAAAGCCCCCAGACCCTTCTAGAGACCAACAGGATCATTCTAAAAGCCCCCAGACCCTTCTAGAGCCACCCAGGATCATTCCAAAAGCCCCCAGACCCTTCTAGAGCCCCCTAGGACCCATCTAAAAGCCCCCAGACCCTTCTAGAGTCCCCTAGGACACTTCTAAAAGCCCCCAGACCCTTCTAGACCCTCCCCGGATCCTTCGAAAAGACCCCAGACCCTTCTAGAGCCCCCCAGGATCATTCTAAAAGCACCCAGACCGTTCTAGAGCCCCCCAGTACCCTTCTAAAAGCCCCTAGACCCTTCTAGAGCCCCCCAGGACCCTTCTAAATGCCCCCAGACCCTTCAAGAGGCACCCAGAACCCTTCCAAAAGCACCCAGACCATTCTAGAGCCTCCCAGGACCATTCTAAAAGCCCCCAGACCCTTCTAGACCCCCCCAGGACCCTTCTAAAAGCCCCCAGACCCTTCTAGAGCCCCCCAGGACCCTTCTGAAAGGCCGCAGACACTTCTAGACACTCCCCGGATCCTTCTAAAAGACCCCAGACCCTTCTAGAGCACCCCAGGACCCTTCTAAAAGCCCCCAGACACTTCTAGAGCCCCCCTGGCCTCCTCTTAAGGCACCCCGTCCCTTCTAGAGCACCCCAGGACCCTTCTAAAAGTACCCAGACCTTTCTAGAGCACGCCAGGACCCGTCTAAAAGCCCCCAGACCATTCTAGAGCCCCCCCGGACCCTTCTAAAAGCCTCCAGACCCTTCTAGAGGACCCCTGGACCCTTCTGAAAGCCCCCAGAACCTTCTAGAGCATCCCAGGACAGTTCTAAAAGCCCCCAGACCCTTCTAGAGCATCCCAGGACAGTTCTAAAAGCACCCAGACCCTTCTAGAGCCTCCCAGGACCCTTCTAAAAGTTCCCAGACCCTTCTAGAGACCCCCAGGACCCTTCTAAAAGCACCCAGACCCTTCTAGAGCCTCCCAGGACCATTCTAAAAGCCCCCAGACCCTTCTAGACCCCCCCAGGACCCTTCTAAAAGCCCCCAGACCCTTCTAGAGCCCCCCAGGACCCTTCTGAAAGGCCGCAGACACATCTAGACACTCCCCGGATCTTTCTAAAAGACCCCAGACACTTCTAGAGATCCCCAGGAGCATTCTAAAAGCCCCCAGACCCCTCTAGAGCACTCCAGGACCCTTCTAAAAGCCCCCAGACCCTTCTAGAGCCCCCCAGGGCCCCTCTTAAGGCACCCCGTCCCTTCTAGGACACCCCAGGACCCTTCTTAAAGTCCCCAGACCCTTCTAGAGCACCCCAGGACCATTCTAAAAGCCCCCAGACCCTTCTAGAGCCCCCCCGGACCCTTCTAAAAGCCTCCAGACCCTTCTAGAGGACCCCTGGACCCTTCTGAAAGCCCCCAGAACCTTCTAGAGCATCCCAGGACAGTTCTAAAAGCCCCCAGACCCTTCTAGAGCATCCCAGGACAGTTCTAAAAGCACCCAGACCCTTCTAGAGCCTCCCAGGACCCTTCTAAAAGTTCCCAGACCCTTCTAGAGACCCCCAGGACCCTTCTAAAAGCCCCCAGACCTATCTAGAGCCACCCAGGACGCTTCTAAAAGCCCCCAGACCCTTCTAGAGACCTCCAGGACCCTTCTAAAAGCCCCCAGACCCTTCTAGAGCCCCCCAGGACCCTTCTAAAAGCCCCCAGACCCTTCTAGAGCACCCCAGGACCCTTCTAAAAGCCCCCAGACCCTTCTTGAGCCCCCCAGGACCCTTCTAAAAGCCCCCAAATCCTTCTAGCGGCACCCAGGACCCTTCTACAAGCCCCCAGACCCTTCTAGAGCCCCCCAGAACCCTTCTAAAAGCTCCCAGAACTTTCTAGATGCCCCCAGGACCCTTCTACAAGCACCCAGACCCTTCTAGACCCCCCCAGGACCCTTCTACAAGCACCCAGACCCTTCTAGATCCACCCAGGACCCTTCTAAAAGCACCCAGACCCTTCTAGAGGCCCCCAGGACCCGTCTAAAAGCCTCTAGACCCTTCCAGAGCCCCCCAGGACCCTTCGACAAGCCCCCAGACCCTTCTAGAGGCTCCCCGGACCCTTATAAAAGCACCCCGACCCTTCTAGATCCTCCCAGTACCCTTCTAAAAGCAACCAGACCCTTCTAGAGAACCCCAGGACCCTTCTAAAAGCCCCCAGACCCTTCTAGACCCTCCCCGGATCCTTCTAAAAGCCCCCAGACCCTTCTAGAGCCACCTAGGATCCTTCAAAAAGCACCCAGACCTTTCTAGACCGTCCCCGGATCATTCTAAAAGCCCCCAGACCCTTCTACAGACCCCCAGGATCATTCTAAAAGCCCCCAGACCCTTCTAGAGCCCCCTAGGACCCATCTAAAAGCCCCCAGACCCTTCTAGAGTCCCCTAGGACACTTCTAAAAGCCCCCAGACCCTTCTAGACCCTCCCCGGATCCTTCGAAAAGACCCCAGACCCTTCTAGAGCCCCCCAGGATCATTCTAAAAGCACCCAGACCGTTCTAGAGCCCCCCAGTACCCTTCTAAAAGCCCCTAGACCCTTCTAGAGCCCCCCAGGACCCTTCTAAATGCCCCCAGACCCTTCAAGAGGCACCCAGAACCCTTCCAAAAGCACCCAGACCATTCTAGAGCCTCCCAGGACCATTCTAAAAGCCCCCAGACCCTTCTAGACCCCCCCAGGACCCTTCTAAAAGCCCCCAGACCCTTCTAGAGCCCCCCAGGACCCTTCTGAAAGGCCGCAGACACTTCTAGACACTCCCCGGATCCTTCTAAAAGACCCCAGACCCTTCTAGAGCACCCCAGGACCCTTCTAAAAGCCCCCAGACACTTCTAGAGCCCCCCTGGCCTCCTCTTAAGGCACCCCGTCCCTTCTAGAGCACCCCAGGACCCTTCTAAAAGTACCCAGACCTTTCTAGAGCACGCCAGGACCCGTCTAAAAGCCCCCAGACCATTCTAGAGCCCCCCCGGACCCTTCTAAAAGCCTCCAGACCCTTCTAGAGGACCCCTGGACCCTTCTGAAAGACCCCAGAACCTTCTAGAGCATCCCAGGACAGTTCTAAAAGCCCCCAGACCCTTCTAGAGCATCCCAGGACAGTTCTAAAAGCACCCAGACCCTTCTAGAGCCTCCCAGGACCCTTCTAAAAGTTCCCAGACCCTTCTAGAGACCCCCAGGACCCTTCTAAAAGCACCCAGACCCTTCTAGAGCCTCCCAGGACCATTCTAAAAGCCCCCAGACCCTTCTAGACCCCCCCAGGACCCTTCTAAAAGCCCCCAGACCCTTCTAGAGCCCCCCAGGACCCTTCTGAAAGGCCGCAGACACATCTAGACACTCCCCGGATCTTTCTAAAAGACCCCAGACACTTCTAGAGATCCCCAGGAGCATTCTAAAAGCCCCCAGACCCCTCTAGAGCACTCCAGGACCCTTCTAAAAGCCCCCAGACCCTTCTAGAGCCCCCCAGGGCCCCTCTTAAGGCACCCCGTCCCTTCTAGGACACCCCAGGACCCTTCTTAAAGTCCCCAGACCCTTCTAGAGCACCCCAGGACCATTCTAAAAGCCCCCAGACCCTTCTAGAGCCCCCCCGGACCCTTCTAAAAGCCTCCAGACCCTTCTAGAGGACCCCTGGACCCTTCTGAAAGCCCCCAGAACCTTCTAGAGCATCCCAGGACAGTTCTAAAAGCCCCCAGACCCTTCTAGAGCATCCCAGGACAGTTCTAAAAGCACCCAGACCCTTCTAGAGCCTCCCAGGACCCTTCTAAAAGTTCCCAGACCCTTCTAGAGACCCCCAGGACCCTTCTAAAAGCCCCCAGACCTATCTAGAGCCACCCAGGACGCTTCTAAAAGCCCCCAGACCCTTCTAGAGACCTCCAGGACCCTTCTAAAAGCCCCCAGACCCTTCTAGAGCCCCCCAGGACCCTTCTAAAAGCCCCCAGACCCTTCTAGAGCACCCCAGGACCCTTCTAAAAGCCCCCAGACCCTTCTTGAGCCCCCCAGGACCCTTCTAAAAGCCCCCAAATCCTTCTAGCGGCACCCAGGACCCTTCTACAAGCCCCCAGACCCTTCTAGAGCCCCCCAGAACCCTTCTAAAAGCTCCCAGAACTTTCTAGATGCCCCCAGGACCCTTCTACAAGCACCCAGACCCTTCTAGACCCCCCCAGGACCCTTCTACAAGCACCCAGACCCTTCTAGATCCACCCAGGACCCTTCTAAAAGCACCCAGACCCTTCTAGAGGCCCCCAGGACCCGTCTAAAAGCCTCTAGACCCTTCCAGAGCCCCCCAGGACCCTTCGACAAGCCCCCAGACCCTTCTAGAGGCTCCCCGGACCCTTATAAAAGCACCCCGACCCTTCTAGATCCTCCCAGTACCCTTCTAAAAGCAACCAGACCCTTCTAGAGAACCCCAGGACCCTTCTAAAAGCCCCCAGACCCTTCTAGACCCTCCCCGGATCCTTCTAAAAGCCCCCAGACCCTTCTAGAGCCACCTAGGATCCTTCAAAAAGCACCCAGACCTTTCTAGACCGTCCCCGGATCATTCTAAAAGCCCCCAGACCCTTCTACAGACCCCCAGGATCATTCTAAAAGCCCCCAGACCCTTCTAGAGCCACCCAGGATCATTCCAAAAGCCCCCAGACCCTTCTAGAGCCCCCTAGGACCCATCTAAAAGCCCCCAGACCCTTCTAGAGTCCCCTAGGACACTTCTAAAAGCCCCCAGACCCTTCTAGACCCTCCCCGGATCCTTCGAAAAGACCCCAGACCCTTCTAGAGCCCCCCAGGATCATTCTAAAAGCACCCAGACCCTTCTAGAGCCCCCCAGTACCCTTCTAAAAGCCCCTAGACCCTTCTAGAGCCAACCAGGACCCTTCTAAATGCCCCCAGACCCTTCAAGAGGCACCCAGAACCCTTCCAAAAGCACCCAGACCATTCTAGAGCCTCCCAGGACCATTCTAAAAGCCCCCAGACCCATCTAGACCCCCCCAGGACCCTTCTAAAAGCCCCCAGACCCTTCTAGAGCCCCCCAGGACCCTTCTGAAAGGCCGCAGACACTTCTAGACACTCCCCGGATCCTTCTAAAAGACCCCAGACCCTTCTAGAGCACCCCAGGACCCTTCTAAAAGCCCCCAGACACTTCTAGAGCCCCCCTGGCCTCCTCTTAAGGCACCCCGTCCATTCTAGAGCACCCCAGGACCCTTCTAAAAGTACCCAGACCTTTCTAGAGCACGCCAGGACCCGTCTAAAAGCCCCCAGACCATTCTAGAGCCCCCCCGGACTCTTCTAAAAGCCTCCAGACCCTTCTAGAGGACCCCTGGACCCTTCTGAAAGCCCCCAGAACCTTCTAGAGCATCCCAGGACAGTTCTAAAAGCCCCCAGACCCTTCTAGAACATCCCAGGACAGTTCTAAAAGCACCCAGACCCTTCTAGAGCCTCCCAGGACCCTTCTAAAAGTTCCCAGACCCTTCTAGAGACCCCCAGGACCCTTCTAAAAGCCCCCAGACCTATCTAGAGCCACCCAGGACGCTTCTAAAAGCCCCCAGACCCTTCTAGAGACCTCCAGGACCCTTCTAAAAGCCCCCAGACCATTCTAGAGCCCCCCAGGACCCTTCTAAAAGCCCCCAGACCCTTCTAGAGCACCCCAGGACCCTTCTAAAAGCCCCCAGACCCTTCTTGAGCCCCCCAGGACCCTTCTAAAAGCCCCCAAATCCTTCTAGCGGCACCCAGGACCCTTCTAAAAGTACCCAGACCTTTCTAGAGCACGCCAGGACCCGTCTAAAAGCCCCCAGACCATTCTAGAGCCCCCGCGGACCCTTCTAAAAGCCTCCAGACCCTAATAGAGGCCCCCTGGACCTTTCTGAAAGCACCCAGACCCTTCTAGAGCCCCCCAGGACCCTTCTAAAAGCACCCAGACCCTTCTACAGCATCCCAGGACCATTCTAAAAGCCCCCAGACCCTTCTAGAGCCTCCCAGGATCCTTCTAAAAGTCCCCAGACTCTTCTAGATCCTCCCAGGACCCTTCTAAAAGCCCCCAGACCATTCTAGAGCCACCCAGGACCCTTCTAAAAGCCCCCAGACCCTTCTAGAGCATCCCAGGACCCTTCTAAAAGCACCCAGACCATTCTAGAGCACCCCAGGACCCTTCTAAAAGCCCCCAGACCCTTCTAGAGCCTACCAGGACCTTTCTACAAGCACCCAGACCCTTCTAGAGCCCCCAAGGACCCTTGTAAAAGCCCCCAGACCCTTCTAGAGGCCCCCCAGGACCCTTCTAAAAGCCACCAGACCCTTCTAGAGCCCCCCCAGGACCATTCTACAAGCCCCCAGACCCTTGTAGAGCCCCCCATGGCCCTTCTACAAGCCCCCAGACCAATCTAGATCCACCCAGGGACCCTTCTAAAAGCCCCCAGGACCCTTCTAGAGGCCCCCAGGACTCGTCTAAAAGCCTCTAGACCCTTCTAGAGCCCCCCCAGGACCTTTCTAAAAGCACCCAGGACCCTTCTAGAGGCTCCCCGGTCCCTTATAAAAGCACCCAGACCCTTCTAGAGCCTCCCAGGACCCTTCTAAAAGCCACCAGACCCTTCTAGAGACCCCCAGGACCCTTCTAAAAGCCCCCAGACCCTTCTAGACACTCCCCGGATCCTTCTAAACGCCCTCAGACCCTTCTAGAGCCCCCTAGGATCCTTCAAAAAGCACCCAGACCCTTCTAGGCCGTCCCCGGATCATTCTAAAAGCACCCAGACCCTTCTAGAGCCCCCCAGGACCCTTCTAAAAGCCCCCTGACCCTTCTAGAGCCACCTATGACCCATCTAAATGCCCCCAGACCCTTCTAGAGGCCCCTAGGACCCTTCTAAAAGCCCCCAGACCCTTATAGAGGCCCCCAGGACCCTTCTGAAAGCCCCAAGAACCTTCTAGAGCATCCCAGGACCCATCTAAAAGAACCCAGACCCTTCTAGGGCTCCCCAGGACCCTTCTAAAAGCCCCCAGACCATTCTAGAGACCCCCATGACCCTTCTGAAAGCCTCCAGAACCTTCTAGATCCACCCAGGACCCTTCTAAAAGCCACCAGACCCTTCTAGAGCCCCCCAGGACCATTCTAAAAGCACCCAGACCCTTCTAGAGACACCCAGGACCCTTCTAAATGCCCCCAGACCCTTCTAGATAAGCCAGGACCCTTCGAAAAGCAACCAGAACCTTCTAGAGCCACCCAGGACCATTCTAAATGCCCCCAGACCCTTCTAGAGCCTCCCATTACCCTTCTAAAAGCACCCAGACCCTTCTAGACCCTCCCCGGATTATTCTAAAAGCCTCCAGACCCTTCTAGAGCCCCCCAAGACCCTTCTAAAAGCCTCCAGACCCTTCTAGAGCCCCCCCGAACCACTCTAATAGTACTCAGACCCTTCTAGAGGCCCCCAGGACCCTTCTATAAGTCCCCAGACCCTTCTAGAGAACCCCAGGAACATTCTAAAAGCTCCCAGACCATTCTAGGGCCTCCCAGGAGCCTTCTAAAAACCCCCAGACCCTTCTAGACCCCCCCCGGACCACTCTAATAGATCCCAGACCCTTCTAGAGGCCCCCAGGATACTTCTAAATGCCCCCAGACCCTTCTAGAGAACCCCGGGACCCTTCTAAAAGCCCCCAGACCCCTCTAGAGCCCCCCAGGACCCTTCTAAAAGCCCCCAGAACCTTCTAGACCCTCCCCGGATCATTCTAAAAGCCCCCAGACCCTTCTAGAGACCCCCATGACCCTTCTAAAAGCACTCAGACCCTTCTAGAGGGCCCCAGGACCCTTCTAAAAGCACCCAGACCCTTCTAGAGCCTCCCAGGACCATTCTAAAAGCCCCCAGACCCTTCTAGACACCCCCAGGACCCTTCTAAAAGCCCCCAGACCCTTCTAGAGCCCCCCAGGACCCTTCTGAAAGGCCGCAGACACATCTAGACACTCCCCGGATCTTTCTAAAAGACCCCAGACACTTCTAGAGATCCCCAGGAGCATTCTAAAAACCCCCAGACCCTTCTAGAGCACTCCAGGACCCTTCTAAAAGCCCCCAGACCCTTCTAGAGCCCCCCAGGGCCCCTCTTAAGGCACCCCGTCCCTTCTAGGACACCCCAGGACCCTTCTTAAAGTCCCCAGACCCTTCTAGAGACCCCCATGACCCTTCTAAAAGCCCCCAGACCCTTCTAGAGCCCCCCCGGACCCTTCTAAAAGCCTCCAGACCCTTCTAGAGGACCCCTGGACCCTTCTGAAAGCCCCCAGAACCTTCTAGAGCATCCCAGGACAGTTCTAAAAGCCCCCAGACCCTTCTAGAGCATCCCAGGACAGTTCTAAAAGCACCCAGACCCTTCTAGAGCCTCCCAGGACCCTTCTAAAAGTTCCCAGACCCTTCTAGAGACCCCCAGGACCCTTCTAAAAGCCCCCAGACCTATCTAGAGCCACCCAGGACGCTTCTAAAAGCCCCTAGACCCTTCTAGAGACCTCCAGGACCCTTCTAAAAGCCCCCAGACCCTTCTAGATCCCCCCAGGACCCTTCTAAAAGCCCCCAGACCCTTCTAGAGCACCCCAGGACCCTTCTAAAAGCCCCCAGACCCTTCTTGAGCCCCCCAGGACCCTTCTAAAAGCCCCCAAATCCTTCTAGCGGCACCCAGGACCCTTCTACAAGCCCCCAGACCCTTCTAGAGCCCCCCAGAACCCTTCTAAAAGCTCCCAGAACTTTCTAGATGCCCCCAGGACCCTTCTACAAGCCCCCAGACCCTTCTAGATCCCCCAGGACCCTTCTACAAGCACCCAGACCCTTCTAGATCCACCCAGGACCCTTCTAAAAGCACCCAGACCCTTCTAGAGGCCCCCAGGACCCGTCTAAAAGCCTCTAGACCCTTCCAGAGCCCCCCAGGACCCTTCGACAAGCCCCCAGACCCTTCTAGAGGCTCCCCGGACCCTTATAAAAGCACCCCGACCCTTCTAGAGCCTCCCAGGACCCTTCTAAAAGCAACCAGACCCTTCTAGAGAACCCCAGGACCCTTCTAAAAGCCCCCAGACCTTTCTAGACCGTCCCCGGATCATTCTAAAAGCCCCCAGACCCTTCTAGAGACCCCCAGGATCATTCTAAAAGCCCCCAGACCCTTCTAGAGCCACCCAGGATCATTCCAAAAGCCCCCAGACCCTTCTAGAGCCCCCTAGGACCCATCTAAAAGCCCCCAGACCCTTCTAGAGTCCCCTAGGACACTTCTAAAAGCCCCCAGACCCTTCTAGACCCTCCCCGGATCCTTCGAAAAGACCCCAGACCCTTCTAGAGCCCCCCAGGATCATTCTAAAAGCACCCAGACCCTTCTAGAGCCCCCCAGTACCCTTCTAAAAGCCCCTAGACCCTTCTAGAGCCCCCCAGGACCCTTCTAAATGCCCCCAGACCCTTCAAGAGGCACCCAGAACCCTTCCAAAAGCACCCAGACCATTCTAGAGCCTCCCAGGACCATTCTAAAAGCCCCCAGACCCTTCTAGACCCCCCCAGGACCCTTCTAAAAGCCCCCAGACCCTTCTAGAGCCCCCCAGGACCCTTCTGAAAGGCCGCAGACACTTCTAGACACTCCCCGGATCCTTCTAAAAGACCCCAGACCCTTCTAGAGCACCCCAGGACCCTTCTAAAAGCCCCCAGACACTTCTAGAGCCCCCCAGGCCTCCTCTTAAGGCACCCCGTCCCTTCTAGAGCACCCCAGGACCCTTCTAAAAGTACCCAGACCTTTCTAGAGCACGCCAGGACCCGTCTAAAAGCCCCCAGACCATTCTAGAGCCCCCCCGGACCCTTCTAAAAGCCTCCAGACCCTAATAGAGGCCCCCTGGACCTTTCTGAAAGCACCCAGACCCTTCTAGAGCCCCCCAGGACCCTTCTAAAAGCACCCAGACCCTTCTACAGCATCCCAGGACCATTCTAAAAGCCCCCAGACCCTTCTAGAGCCTCCCAGGATCCTTCTAAAAGTCCCCAGACTCTTCTAGATCCTCCCAGGACCCTTCTAAAAGCACCCAGACCATTCTAGAGCAACCCAGGACCCTTCTAAAAGCCCCCAGACCCTTCTAGAGCCTACCAGGACCTTTCTACAAGCACCCAGACCCTTCTAGAGCCCCCAAGGACCATTGTAAAAGCCCCCAGACCCTTCTAGAGGCCCCCAGGACCCTTCTAAAAGCCACCAGACCCTTCTAGAGCCCCCCCAGGACCATTCTACAAGCCCCCAGACCCTTCTAGAGCCCCCCATGGCCCTTCTACAAGTCCCCAGACCAATCTAGATCCACCCAGGACCCTTCTAAAAGCCCCCAGACCCTTCTAGAGGCCCCCAGGACTCGTCTAAAAGCCTCTAGACCCTTCTAGAGCCCCCCAGGACCTTTCTAAAAGCACCCAGACCCTTCTAGAGGCTCCCCGGTCCCTTATAAAAGCACCCAGACCCTTCTAGAGCCTCCCAGGACCCTTCTAAAAGCCACCAGACCCTTCTAGAGACCCCCAGGACCCTTCTAAAAGCCCCCAGACCCTTCTAGACACTCCCCGGATCCTTCTAAACGCCCTCAGACCCTTCTAGAGATCCCTAGGATCCTTCAAAAAGCACCCAGACCCTTCTAGGCCGTCCCCGGATCATTCTAAAAGCACCCAGACCCTTCTAGAGCCCCCCAGGACCCTTCTAAAAGCCCCCTGACCCTTCTAGAGCCCCCTATGACCCATCTAAATGCCCCCAGACCCTTCTAGAGGCCCCCAGGACCCTTCTAAAAGCCCCCAGACCCTTCTAGACCCTCCCCGGATCCTTCTAAAAAACCCCAGACCATTCTAGAGCCTCCCAGGACCATTCTAAAGCCCTCAGACTTTTCTAGAGGACACCAGGACCCTTCTAAAAGCCCCCAGACACTTCTAGAGGCCCCCAGGACCCTTCTAAAAGCCTACAGAACCTTCTAGAGCCCCCCTGGACCCTTCTAAAAGCCCCCAGACCAATCTAGAGGTCCCCAGGGTCCTCTTAAGGCACCCCGTCCATTCTAGAGCACCCCAGGACCCTTCTAAAAGTCCCCAGAACATTCTAGAGCACCCCAGGACCCTTCTAAAAGCCCCAAGACCCTTCCAGAGCCCCCCAGGACCCTTCTAAAAGCACCCAAACCCTTATAGAGGCCCCCAGGACCCTTCTGAAAGCCCCAAGAACCTTCTAGAGCATCCCAGGACCCTTCTAAAAGAACCCAGACCCTTCTAGGGCTCCCCAGGACCCTTCTAAAAGCCCCCAGACCATTCTAGAGACCCCCATGACCCTTCTGAAAGCCTCCAGAACCTTCTAGATCCACCCAGGACCCTTCTAAAAGCCACCAGACCCTTCTAGAGCCCCCCAGGACCATTCTAAAAGCACCCAGACCCTTCTAGAGACACCCAGGACCCTTCTAAATGCCCCCAGACCCTTCTAGATAAGCCAGGACCCTTCGAAAAGCAACCAGAACCTTCTAGAGCCACCCAGGACCATTCTAAATGCCCCCAAACCCTTCTAGAGCCTATCAGGACCCTTCTAAAAGCACCCAGACCCTTCTAGAGAGCCCCAGGACCCTTCTAAAGGCCCCCAGACCCTTCTAGAGCCACCCTGGACCCTTCTTAAAGCCCCCAGACCAATCTAGAGCCCCCCAGGACCCTTCTAAAAGCCCCCAGACCCTTCTAGAGCACCCTAGGACCCTTCTGAAAGCCCCCAGAACATTCTAGAGCCCCCCAGGACCCTTCTAAAAGCCACCAGACCCTTCTAGAGCATCCGAGGACCCTTATAAAAGCACCCAGACCCTTCTATAGCATCCCAGGACCCTTCTAAAAGCACCCAGACCCTTCTAGAGGCCCCTAGGACCCTTCTAAAACACCCCAGAACCCTCTAGAGCAACCCAGGACTCTTCTAAAAGCCCCCAGACCCTTCTAGAGCCTCCCAGGACCCTTCTAAAAGCACCCAGACACTTCTAGAGCACCCCAATACCATTCTAATGGCCCCCAGACCTTTCTAGACCCTCCCCGGATCATTCTAAAAGCCCCCAGACCCTTCAAGAGCCCCCCAGGATCATTCTAAAAGCCCCCGGACCCTTGTAGAGCGCCCTAGGACCCATCTAAAAGCCCACAGACCCTTCTAGAGGCCCCTAGGACCCTTCTAAAAGACCCCAGACCCTTCTAGACCCTCCCCGGATCCTTCGAAAAGACCCCAGACCCTTCTAGAGCCCCCCAGGATCATTCTAAAAACCCCCAGACCCTTCTAGAGGCCCCCAGGAACCTTCTAAAAGCCCCCAGACCATTCTAGAGCCCCCCCGGACCCTTCTAAAGGCCCCCAGACCCTTCTAGACCCTCCCCGGATCATTCGAAAAGCCCCCAGATTCTTCTAGAGCCTCCCATGACCCTTCTAATAGTCCCCCGACGTTTCTAGACCCTCCCCGGATCCTTCTAAATGAACCCAGACCTTTCTAGGGCCCCCCAGAACCCCTCTAAAAGCCTCCAGACCCTTGTAGAGCCCCCCAGGACCCGTCTAAAAGCGCCCAGACCCTTCTAGACCCTCCCCTGATCATTCTAAAAGACCCCAGACCCTTCTAAAACCTCCCAAGACTATTCTAAAAGAACCCAGACCCTTCTAGACCCTCCCCGGATTATTCTAAAAGCCCCCAGACCCTTCTAGAGCCCCCCAAGACCCTTCTAAAAGCCTCCAGACCCTTCTAGAGCCCCCCCGAACCACTCTAATAGTTCTCAGACCCTTCTAGAGGCCCCCAGGATACTTCTAAATGCCCCCAGACCCTTCTAGAGAACCCCGGGACCCTTCTAAAAGCCCCCAGACCCCTCTAGAGCCCCCCAGGACCCTTCTAAAAGCCCCCAGAACCTTCTAGACCCTCCCCGAATCATTCTAAATGCCCCCAGACCCTTCTAGAGACCCCCATGACCCTTCTAAAAGCACTCAGACCCTTCTAGAGGGATCCAGGACCCTTCTAAAAGCACCCAGACCCTTCTAGAGCCTCCCAGGACCATTCTAAAAGCCCCCAGACCCTTCTAGACCCCCCCAGGACCCTTCTAAAAGCCCCCAGACCCTTCTAGAGCCCCCCAGGACCCTTCTGAAAGGCCGCAGACACATCTAGACACTCCCCGGATCTTTCTAAAAGACCCCAGACACTTCTAGAGATCCCCAGGAGCAGTCTAAAAGCCCCCAGACCCCTCTAGAGCACTCCAGGACCCTTCTAAAAGCCCCCAGACCCTTCTAGAGCCCCCCAGGGCCCCTCTTAAGGCACCCCGTCCCTTCTAGGACACCCCAGGACCCTTCTTAAAGTCCCCAGACCCTTCTAGAGCACCCCAGGACCCTTCTAAAAGCCCCCAGACCCTTCTAGAGCCCCCCCGGACCCTTCTAAAAGCCCCCAGACCCTTCTAGAGGACCCCTGGACCCTTCTGAAAGACCCCAGAACCTTCTAGAGCATCCCAGGACAGTTCTAAAAGCCCCCAGACCCTTCTAGAGCATCCCAGGACAGATCTAAAAGCCCCCAGACCCTTCTAGAGCCTCCCAGGACCCTTCTAAAAGTTCCCAGACCCTTCTAGAGACCCCCAGGACCCTTCTAAAAGCCCCCAGACCCTTCTAGAGCCACCCAGGACGCTTCTAAAAGCCCCCATACCCTTCTAGAGACCTCCAGGACCCTTCTAAAAGCCCCCAGACCCTTCTAGAGCCCCCCAGGACCCTTCTAAAAGCCCCCAGACCCTTCTAGAGCACCCCAGGACCCTTCTAAAAGCCCCCAGACCCTTCTTGAGCCCCCCAGGACCCTTCTAAAAGCCCCCAGACCCTTCTAGAGGCACCCAGGACCCTTCTACAAGCCCCCAGACCCTTCTAGAGCCCCCCAGAACCCTTCTAAAAGCTCCCAGAGCTTTCTAGATGCCCCCAGGACCCTTCTAAAAGCCCCCAGACCCTTCTAGAGCCCCCCAGGACCCTTCTACAAGCCCCCAGACCCATCTAGAGCCACCCAGGACCCTTCTAAAAGCACCCAGACCCTTCTAGAGGCCCCCAGGACCCGTCTAAAAGCCTCTAGACCCTTCTAGAGCCCCCCAGGACCTTTCTAAAAGCACCCAGACCCTTCTAGAGGCTCCCCGGACCCTTATAAAAGCACCCCGACCCTTCTAGAGCCTCCCAGTACCCTTCTAAAAGCAACCAGACCCTTCTAGAGAAACCCAGGACCCTTCTAAAAGCCCCCAGACCCTTCTAGACCCTCCCCGGATCCTTCTAAACTCCCCCAGACCCTTCTAGAGCCACCTAGGATCCTTCAAAAAGCACCCAGACCTTTCTAGACGGTCCCCGGATCATTCTAAAAGCCCCCAGACCCTTCTAGAGACCCACAGGATCATTCTAAAAGCCCCCAGACCCTTCTAGAGCCGCCCAGGATCATTCCAAAAGCCCCCAGACCCTTCTAGAGCCCCCTAGGACACTTCTAAAAGCCCCCAGACCCTTCTAGACCCTCCCCGGATCCTTCGAAAAGACCCCAGACCCTTCTAGAGCCCCCCAGGATCATTCTAAAAGCACCCAGACCCTTCTAGAGCCCCCCAGTACCCTTCTAAAAGCCCCTAGACCCTTCTAGAGCCCCCCAGGACCCTTCTAAATGCCCCCAGACCCTTCAAGAGGCACCCAGAACCCTTCTAAAAGCACCCAGACCATTCTAGAGCCTCCCAGGACCATTCTAAAAGCCCCCAGACACTTACAGAGCACCCCAGGACCCTTCTAAAAGCCCCCAGACACTTCTAGAGCCCCCCAGGACCCTTCTGAAAGGCCGCAGACACTTACAGAGCACCCCAGGACCCTTCTAAAAGCCCCCAGACACTTCTAGAGCCCCCCAGGCCTCCTCTTAAGGCACCCCGTCCCTTCTAGAGCACCCCAGGACCCTTCTAAAAGTCCCCAGACCTTTCTAGAGCACGCCAGGACCCGTCTAAAAGCCCCCAGACCATTCTAGAGCCCCCCCGGACCCTTCTAAAGGTCTCCAGACCCTTCTAGAGGCCCCCTGGACCTTTCTGAAAGCACCCAGAACCTTCTAGAGCCCTCCAGGACCCTTCTAAAAGCACCAAGACCCTTCTAGAGCATACCAGGACCATTCTAAAAGCCCCCAGACCCTTCAAGAGCCTCCCAAGATCCTTCTAAAAGCCCCCAGACTCTTCTAAATCCACCCAGGACCCTTCTAAAAGCCCCCAGACCATTCTAGAGCCACCCAGGACCCTTCTAAAAGCCCCCAGACCCTTCTAGAGCCCACCCGGACCCTTCTAAAAGCCTCCAGACCCTTCTAGAGGACCCCTGGACCCTTCTGAAAGACCCCAGAACCTTCTAGAGCATCCCAGGACAGTTCTTAAAGCCCCCAGACCCTTCTAGAGCATCCCAGGACAGATCTAAAAGCCCCCAGACCCTTCTAGAGCCTCCCAGGACCCTTCTAAAAGCTCCCAGACCCTTCTAGAGACCCCCAGGACCCTTCTAAAAGCCCCCAGACCCTTCTAGAGCCACCCAGGACGCTTCTAAAAGCCCCCATACCCTTCTAGAGACCTCCAGGACCCTTCTAAAAGCCCCCAGACCATTCTAGAGCACCCCAGGACCCTTCTAAAATCCCCCAGACCCTTCTTGAGCCCCCCAGGACCCTTCTAAAAGCCCCCAGACCCTTCTAGCGGCAACCAGGACCCTTCTACAAGCCCCCAGACCCTTCTAGAGCCCCCCAGAACCCTTCTAAAAGCTCCCAGAGCTTTCTAGATGCCCCCAGGACCCTTCTAAAAGCCCCCAGACCCTTCTAGAGCCCCCCAGGACCCTTCTACAAGCCCCCAGGCCCTTCTAGAGCCACCCAGGACCCTTCTAAAAGCACCCAGACCTTTCTAGAGGCCCCCAGGACCCGTCTAAAAGCCTCTAGACCCTTCTAGAGCCCCCCAGGACCTTTCTAAAAGCACCCAGACCCTTCTAGAGGCTCCCCGGACCCTTATAAAAGCACCCAGACCCTTCTAGAGCCTCCCAGGACCCTTCTAAAAGCAACCAGACCCTTCTAGAGAACCCCAGGACCCTTCTAAAAGCCCCCAGACCCTTCTAGACCCTCCCCGGATCCTTCTAAAAGCCCCCAGACCCTTCTAGAGCCACCTAGGATCCTTCAAAAAGCACCCAGACCTTTCTAGACGGTCCCCGGATCATTCTAAAAGCCCCCAGACCCTTCTAGAGACCCCCAGGATCATTCTAAAAGCCCCCAGACCCTTCTAGAGCCACCCAGGATCATTCCAAAAGCCCCCAGACCCTTCTAGAGCCCCCTAGGACCCATCTAAAAGCCCCCAGACCCTTCTAGAGTCCCCTAGGACACTTCTAAAAGCCCCCAGACCCTTCTAGACCCTCCCCGAATCCTTCGAAAAGACCCCAGACCCTTCTAGAGCAACCCAGGACCCTTCTAAAAGCCCCCAGACACTTCTAGAGCCCCCCCGGCCTCCTCTTAAGGCACCCCGTCCCTTCTAGAGCACCCCAGGACCCTTCTAAAAGTCCCCAGACCTTTCTAGAGCACGCCAGGACCGGTCTAAAAGCCCCCAGACCATTCTAGAGCCCCCCGGACCCTTCTAAATGCCTCCAGACCCTTCTAGAGGCCCCCTGGACCTTTCTGAAAGCACCCAGAACCTTCTAGAGCCCTCCAGGACCCTTCTAAAAGCACCAAGACCATTCTAGAGCATCCCAGGACCATTCTAAAAGCCCCCAGACCCTTCTAGAGACTCCCAGGATCCATCTAAAAGCCCCCAGACTCTTCTAGATCCACCCAGGACCCTTCTAAAAGCCCCCAGACCCTTCTAGACCCCCCCAGGACCCTTCTAAAAGCCCCCAGACACTTCTAGATCCTCCCAAAACCCTTCTAAAAGCACCCAGACCATTCTAGAGCACCCCAGGACCCTTCTAAAAGCCCCCAGACCCTTCTAGAGCCTACCAGGACCTTTCTACAAGCACCCAGACCCTTCTAGAGCCCCCAAGGACCCTTCTAAAAGCCCCCAGACCCTTCTAGAGGCCCCCAGGACCCTTCTAAAAGCCACCAGACCCTTCTAGAGCCCCCCCAGGACCATTCTACAAGCACCCAGACCCTTCTAGAGCCCCCCAGGACCCTTCTACAAGCCCCCAGACCAATCTAGATCCACCCAGGACCCTTCTAAAAGCCCCCAGACCCTTCTAGAGGCCCCCAGGACTCGTTTAAAAGCCTCTAGACCCTTCTAGAGCCCCCCAGGACCTTTCTAAAAGCACCCAGACCCTTCTAGAGGCTCCCCGGTCCCTTATAAAAGCACCCAGACCCTTCTAGACCGTCCCCGGATCATTCTAAAAGCCCCCAGACCCTTCTAGAGCTCCCCAGGACCCTTCTAAAACCCCCTGACCCTTCTAGAGCCCCCTATGACCCATCTAAATGCCCCCAGACCCTTCTAGAGGCCCCCAGGACCCTTCTAAAAGACCCCAGACCCTTCTAGACCCTCCCCGGATCCTTCTGAAAAACCCCAGACCATTCTAGAGCCTCCCGGGACCATTCTAAAGCCCTCAGACCCTTCTAGAGGACACCAGGACCCTTCTAAAAGCCCCCAGAACTTTCTAGAGCACCCCAGGACCCTTCTAAAAGCACCCAGACCCTTATAGAGGCCCCCAGGACCCTTCTGAAAGCCCCAAGAACCTTCTAGAGCATCCCATGACCCTTCTAAAAGAACCCAGACCCTTCTAGGGCTCCCCAGGACCCTTCTAAAAGCCCCCAGACCATTCTAGAGACCCCCATGACCCTTCTGAAAGCCTCCAGAACCTTCTAGATCCACCCAGGACCCTTCTAAAAGCCACCAGACCCTTCTAGAGCCCCCCAGGACCATTCTAAAAGCACCCAGACCCTTCTAGAGACACCCAGGACCCTTCTAAATGCCCCCAGACCCTTCTAGATAAGCCAGGACCCTTCGAAAAGCAACCAGAACCTTCTAGAGCCACCCAGGACCATTCTAAAAGCCCCCAAACCCTTCTAGAGCCTCCCAGGACCCTTCTAAAAGCACCCAGACCCTTCTAGAGAGCCCCAGGACCATTCTAAAGGCCCCCAGACTCTTCTAGACCCTCCCCGGATCATTCTAAAAGCCCTCAGACCCTTCTAGAGACCCCCAGGACCCTTCTAAAGGCCCCCAGACCCTTCTAGACCCTTCCCGGATCATTCTAAAAGCCCCCAGACCCTTCTAGAGCCTCGCAGGACCCCTCTAAAAGCCCCCGGACCCTTCTAGAGCCTCGCAGGACCCTTCTAAAAGCCTCCAGACCCTTCTAGAGGCCCCCCGGACCCTTCTAAAAGTCCCCAGACCCTTCTAGATCATCCCCTGACCCCTCTGATATATCCCACACCATTCTAGAGGCCACCAGGATACTTTCAAAAGCCCCCAGACCTTTCTAGAGAACCCCAGGACCCTTCTAAAAGCCCCCAGACCATTCTAGAGCCCCCCAGGGCCCTTCTAAAAGCCCCGAGACCCTTCTAGGAGAGACGGGGGTCCTTAAGAGGGGCCTTGGGGTCCTCTAGAAGGGTCTGGGGGCTTATAGAAGTGTCCTGGCGGGCTCTCGAAGGGTCTGGGTTCTTTGAGAAGGGTCTTTGGGTGGCTCTAGAAGGGTCTGGGGTATTTTGGAAGGGTCCTGGGTACCTCAAGAAGGGTCTGGGGGCTTTTATAATGTCCTGGGGGGCTCTAGAAGGGTCTGGGTGCTTTTAGAAGGGTCCTGGGGAGCTCTAGAAGGGTCTGGGGTCTTTTAGAAGGGTCCCGGGAGGCTGTAGAAGGGTCTGGGGGCTTTTAGAATTGTCCTGCGGGTCTCTAGAAGGGTCTGGGGGCTTTTAGAAGGGTCTTTGGGGGCTCTAGAAGGGTCTGAGTATCATTAGAGGGGCCTTGGGGGCATCTAGAAGGGTCTGGGGGATATTAGAAGGGTCCTGGAGAGCTCTAGAAGGGTCTGGGGTATTTTAGAAGGGTTCTGGGTAGCTCTAGAAGGGTCTGGGGGCTTTCAGAAGGGTCCTGGGGGGCTGTAGAAGGGTCTGGAGTCTTTTAGAAGGGTCCTGGGGGGCTCTAGAAGGGTCTGGGGGCTTTTAGATGGGTCCTGCGGGTCTCTAGAAGGGTCTGGGTGCTTTTAGAAGTGTCCTGGGGGGCTCTAGAAGGGTCGGGGGAGTTTTAGGATAGTCCTGGTGGGCTCTAGAAGGGTGTGAGGTCTTTTAGAAGGTTCCTGGGGGCATCTAGAAGGCTCTGGGGGCTTTTAGAAGGGTCCTGGGGGCCTCTAGAATTGTCTGAGGGATTTTAGAAGGGTCCTGGGAGGCTCTAGAAGGGTCTGGGTGCTTTTAGAATGATCCAGGGAGGGTCTAGAAGGGTCTGGGGGCTTTTAGAAGGGTCCTGTGGGGCTCTAGAAGGGTCAGGGTGCTTTTAGAAGGGGCCTAGGGGGCTCTAGAAGGGTCTGGGTGCTTTTAGAAGGGTCCTAAGGGGCTCTAGAAGCGTCTGGGGGATTTTAGAAGGGTCCTGGGTAGCTCTAGAAGGGTCTGGGGGCTTTCAGAAGGGTCCTGGGGGGCTGTAGAAGGGTCTGGAGTCTTTTAGAAGGGTCCTGGGGGGCTCTAGATGGGTCTGGGGACATTCAGAAGGGTCCTGGGGGCCTCTAGAAGGGTCTCGAAGCTTTTAGAAGGGCCCTGGGCGGCTCTAGAAGGGTCTGGGGGCATTTAGAAGGGTCCTGGTGGGCTCTAGAAGGGTCTGGGGGTTTTCAGAAGGGTCCTGGGGGCCTCTAGAAGGGTCTGGAAGCTTTTAGAAGGGTCCTGGGCGCATCTAGAAGGGTCTGGAGTCTTTTAGAAGGGTCCTGGGAGGATCCAGATGGGTCTGGGTGCTTTTAGAAGGATCCGGAGAGGGTCTAGATTGGTCTGGGTGCATTTAGAAGGGTCCTGGGGGGCTCTACAAATGTCTGGAGGCTTTTAGAAGGGTCCAGGGGGCCTCTAGAAGGGTCTGGGGGCTTTTAGAAGAGTCCTGGGGGCCTCTAGAAGGGTCTGGCGGCTTTTAGAAGAGCCCTGGGGCCTCTAGAAGGGTCTGGGGGCTTTTAGAAGGTTCCTGGGGGGCTCTAGAAGGGTCTGGAGGCTTTTAGAAGGTTCCGGTGTGGCTCTAGAATGGTGTGGGGGCTTTTAGAAGGGTCCTGGGGGCATCTAGAAGGCTCTGGGGGCTTTTATAAGGGTCCTGGGGGGCTCTAGAAGGGTCTGGGTGCTTTTAGAAGGGTCCTGGGGGGCTCTAGAAGGGTCTGGGGACCATTAGAGGGGCCCTAGGGGCCTCTAGAAGGGTCTGGGGGCTTTTAGAAGGGTCCTGGTATGCTGTAGAAGGGTCTGGGTGCATTTAGAAGGGTCCCGCGGTTCTCTAGAAGGGTCTGGGGGCTTTTAGAATGGTCCTTGGGGGCTCTAGAAGGGTCTGGGGACCACTAGAGGGGCCCTGGGTGCCTCTAGGAAGGTCTGGGGTATTTTAGAAGGGTCCTGGGGAGATCTAGAAGGGTCTGGGGGCTTTTAGAAGGGTCCTGGGAGACTCTAGAAGGGTCTGAGGGCTTTTAGAAGGGTCCTGTGGGGCTCTAGAAGGGTCTGGCGGCTTTTAGAAGGGTCCTGGGGGGCTCTAGAAGGGTGTGAGAGCTTTTAGAATGGTCCTGGGTGCATCTAGAAATCTCTGGTTGCTTTTAGAAGGGTCCTGGGGGCCTCTAGAAGTGTCTGAGGAGTTGTAGAAGGGTCCGGGGAGGCTCTAGTAGGGTCTGGGTGCTTTTAGAAGGATCCGGTTAGGGTCTAGAAGGGTCTGGGGCTTTTAGAAGGGTCCTGTGGGGCTCTAGAAGGGTTTGGGGTCTTTTAGACGATTCCTGGGGGGCTCTAGAAGGCTCTGGGGCCTTTTAGAAGAGTCCTGGGGAGCTCTAGAAGGGTCTGGGGCTTTCAGAATGATCCTGGGGGTCGCTAGAAGTGTCTGGGTGTATTTGGAAGGGTCTTGGGGAGCTCTAGAAGGGTCTGGGGGCTTTCAGAAGGGTCTTGGGGGCATGTAGAAGGGTCTGGAGGCTTTTAGAAGGGTCCTGGAGCGCTCTAGAAGGGTCTAGGGGCATACAGAACGGTCCTGGTGGCCTCTAGAAGGGACTGGATGCTTTTAGAAGGGTCCTGGGGGGCTCTAGATGGGTCTGGGTGCATTTAGAAGGGTCCTGGGGGGATCTAGATGGGTCTGGGGGCTTTTAGAAGGATACGTGGAATTTCTAGAAGGGTCTGGGGGCTTTTAGAAGGGTCCTGGGTTGCTCTAGAAGGGTCTGGAGGCTTTTAGAAGGGTCCTGCGGGTCTCTAGAAGGATCTGGGGGCTTTTAGAAGGGTCCTGGGAGGCTCTAGAATGGTCTGATGGATTTTAGAAGGGTCCTGTGAGGTTCTAGAAGGGTCTGTGTGCTTTTAGAAGGATCCGGGGAGGGTCTAGAATGGTCTGGGTGGATTTAGAATGGTCCTGGGGGGTTCTAGAAGGGTCTGGGGGATTTTAGAAGGATCCTGGGGGGCTCTAGAAGGGTCTGAGGGATTTTAGAAGGGTCCTGGGGAGCTCTAGAAGGGTCTGGGTGCTTTTAGAAGGGCCCTGGACTTCTCTAGAAGGGTCTGGGGGCTTTTAGAAGAGTCCTGGGGGGCTCTAGAATGGTCTGGGGTCTTTTAGAAGGGTCCTGGGCGCATCTAGAAGGGTCTGGGGGCTTTCAGAAGGGTCCTGGGAGGCTCTAGAAGGGTCTGAGGGCTTTTAGAATGGTCCTGGGGGGCTCTAGAAGGGTCTGGGGGCATTTAGAAGTGTCCTGGGGGGCTCTAGAAGGGTCTGGGGGATTTTAGAAGGATCCTGGGGGCCTCTAGATAGGTCTGGGGGCATTTAGAAGGGTCCTGCGGGTCTCTAGAAGGGTCTGGGGGCTTTTAGAAGGGTCCTGGGAAACTCTAGAAGGGTCTGGGGGCATTTAGATGGGTCCTGCGGGTCTCTAGAAGGGTCTGGGAGCTTTTAGAAGGGTCCTGGGGGGCTCTAGAATGGTCTGAGGGATTTTATAAGTGTCCTGGGAGGCTTTAGAAGGGTCTGGGTGCTTTTAGAAGGATCCAGGGAGGGTCTAGAAGGGTCTGGGGATTTTTAGAAGGGTCCTGGGGGGCTCTAGAAGGGTCTGGGGGCTATTAGAAGGATCCAGGGATCGTCTACAAGGGTCTTTGTCTTTTAGAAGGGTCCTGTGGGTCTCTAGAAGGGTCTGGGGGCTTTTGGAAGGGTCCTTGGGGGCTCTAGAAGGGTCTGGGGATAATTAGAGGGGCCCTAGGGGCCTCTAGAAGGGTCTGGGGGATTTTAGAAGGGTTCTGGGGAGCTCTTGAAGGGTCTGGGGGCTTTTAGAATGGTCCTTGGGGGCTCTAGAAGGGTCTGGGGACCACTAGAGGGGCCCTGGGGACCTCTAGAAGGGTCTTGGGTATTTTAGACGGGTCCTGGGGAGCTCTAGACGGGTCTGGGGGCTTTTAGAAGGGTCCTTGGGGGCTCTAGAAGGGTCTGGGGGCATTTAGAAGTGTCCTGGGGGGCTCTAGAAGGGTCTGGGGGATTTTAGAAGGATCCTGGGGGCCTCTAGAAAGGTCTGGGGGCATTTAGAAGGGTCCTGCGGGTCTCTAGAAGGGTCTGGGGGCTTTTAGAAGGGTCCTTGGTGCTCTAGAAGGGTCTGGGGACCATTAGAGGGGCCCTAGGGGCCTCTAGAAGGGTCTGGGGGCTTTTAGAAGGGTCCTGGGAGAATCTAGAAGGGTCTGGGTGCATTTAGAAGGGTCCTGCGGGTCTCTAGAAGCGTCTGGGGGCTTTTAGAAGGGTCCTGGGGGGTTCTAGAAGGGTCTGGCGGCTTTTAGAAGGGTCCTGCTGGGCTCTAGAAGAGTGTGAGGGCTTTTAGAATGGTCCTGGGTGCATCTAGAAGTCTCTGGGTGCTTTTAGAAGGGTCCTGGGGGCCTCTAGAATTGTCTGCGGCCTTTTAGAAGGGTCCGGGGAGGCTCTAGAAGGGTCTGGGTGCTTTTAGAAGGATTCGGGGAGGGTCTAGAAGGGTCTGGGGCTTTTAGAAGGGTCCTGTGGAGCTCTAGAAGGGTCTGGGTTCTTTTAGACTGGTACTGGGGGGCTCTAGAAGGGTCTGGGGCTTTTTAGAATAGTCCTGGGGGCCTCTAGAAGGGTCTTTGGCTTTCAGAAGGGTCCTGGGGGTCGCTAGAAGTGTTTGGGTGTATTTGGAAGGGTCCTGGGGAGCTCTAGAAGGGTCTGGGGGCTTTCAGAAGGGTCCTGGGGGCATGTAGAAGGGTCTGGAGGCTTTTAGAATGGTCCTGATGGGCTCTAGAATGGTCTGGGGGCATTCAGAACGGTCCTGGTGGCCTCTAGAAGGGACTGGATGCTTTTAGAAGAGTCCTGGGGGGCTCTAGATTGGTCTGGGGGCATTTAGAAGGGTCCTGGGGGGCTCTAGAAGGGTGTGGGGGCTTTTAGAAGGATACGTGGAATCTCTAGAAGGGTCTGGGGGCTTTTAGAAGGGTCCTGGGGGGCTCTAGAATGGTCTGGAGGCTTTTTGAAGGGTCCTGGGTGGCTCTAGAAGGGTGTGGGGGCTTTTAGAAGGATCCGGGGAGGGTCTAGAACGGTCTGGGTGGTTTTAGAAGGGTCCTGGGTGTCTCTAGAACTGTCTGGGGGCTTTTAGAAGGGTCCTGGGGGCCTCTAGAAGGGTCTGGAGGCTTTATAGAAGGGTCCTAGGGGGCTCTAGAAGGGTCTGGTGGCATTCAGAAGGGTCCTTCGGGCCTCTAGAAGGGTCTGGAGTCTATTAGAAGAGTCCTGGGGGGCTCTAGATGGGTCTGGGGTCATTTAGAAAGGTCCTGGGGGGCTCTAGAAGGGTCTGGGGGCTTTCAGAAGTGTCCTGGGGGGGCTCTAGAAGGGTCTGGGGGCTTTTAGAAGGGTCCTGGGTCATCTAGAATGGTCTGGGGGCTTTTAAAAAGGTCCTCTGAGGATCCAGATGGGTCTGGGTGGTTTTAGAAGGATCCGGGGATGGTCTAGAAGGGTCTGGGTGCTTTTAGAAGGGTCCTGGGGGGCTCTACAAATGTCTGGAGGATTTTAGAAGGATCCGGGGAGGCTCTAGAAGGGTCTGGGGGCTTTTAGAAGGGTCCTTTGGGGCTCTAGAAGGGTGTGGGGACCACTAGAGGAGCCCTGGGGGCCTCTAGAGGGGTCTGGGGTATTTTAGAAGGGTCCTGGGGAGCTCTAGAAGGGTCTGGGGGCTTTTAGAAGGGTCCTGGGAGACTCTAGAATGGTCTGGGGGCATTTAGAAGGGTCCTGCGGGTCTCTAGAAGGGTCTGGGGGCTTTTAGAAGGGTCCTGGGGGGCTCTAGAAGGGTCTGGGGGCTTTTAGAAGGGTCCTGGGGTGCTCTAGAAGGGTGTGAGGGCTTTTAGAATGGTCCTGGGGGCATCTAGAAGGCTCTGGGGGCTTTTAGAAGTGTCCTGTGGGCCTCTAGAAGTGTCTGAGTGATTTTAGAAGCGTCCTGGGAGGCTCTGGAATGGTCTGGGTGCTTTTAGAAGGATTCGGGGAGGGTCTAGAAGAGTCTGGGTGCTTTTAGAAGGGTCCTGTGGGGCTCTAGAAGGGTCTGGGTGCTTTTAGAAGGGTCCTGGGGGGCTCTAGAAGGGTCTGGGTGCTTTTAGAAGGGTCCTGGGGAGCTCTAGAAGGGTCTGGGGTCTTTTAGAAGGGTCCTGGGTGGCGCTAAAAGTGTCTGGGTGCATTTAGAAGGGTCCTGGGGAGCTCTAGAAGGGTCTGGGGGCTTTCAGAAGGGTCCTGGGGGCCTCTAGAAGGGCCTGGAGGCTTTTAGAAGAGTTCTGGGGGGCTCTAGAAGGGTCTGGGGGCATTCAGAAGGGTCCTGGGGGCCTCTAGAAGGGTCTGGATGCTTTTAGAAGAGTCCTGGGGGGGTCTAGATGGGTCTGGGGACATTTAGAATGGTCCTGGGGGGCTCTAGAAGGGTCTGGATGCTTTTAGAAGAGTACTGGGATGGTCTAGATGGGTCTGGGGGCTTTTAGAAGGGTCCTGGGGAGCTCTAGAAGGGTCTTGGGGCTTTTAGAAGGGTCCTGGGTGTCTCTAGAACTGTCTGGGGGCTTTTAGAAGGGTCCTGGGGGCCTCTAGAAGGGTCTGGAGGCTTTATAGAAGGGTCCTAGGGGGCTCTAGAAGGGTCTGGGGGCATTCAGAAGGGTCCTTCGGGCCTCTAGAAGGGTCTGGAGTCTATTAGAAGAGTCCTGGGGGGCTCTAGATGGGTCTGGGGTCATTTAGAAAGGTCCTGGGGGGCTCTAGAAGGGTCTGGGGGCTTTCAGAAGTGTCCTGGGGGGGCTCTAGAAGGGTCTGGGGGCTTTTAGAAGGGTCCTGGGTCATCTAGAATGGTCTGGGGGCTTTTAAAAAGGTCCTGGGAGGATCCAGATGGGTCTGGGTGGTTTTAGAAGGATCCGGGGATGGTCTAGAAGGGTCTGGGTGCTTTTAGAAGGGTCCTGGGGGCCTCTAGAAGGGTCTGGAGGCTTTATAGAAGGGTCCTAGGGGGCTCTAGAAGGGTGTGGGGGCTTTTAGAAGGGTCCTTCGGGCCTCTAGAAGGGTCTGGAGTCTATTAGAAGAGTCCTGGGCGGTTCTAGAAGGGTCTGGGGGATTTTAGAAGGGTCCTGGGGGGCTCTAGAAGGGTCTGAGGGATTTTAGAAGGGTCCTGGGGAGCTCTAGAAGGGTCTGGGTGCTTTTATAGGGGCCCTGGGCTTCTCTAGAAGGGTCTGGGGGCTTTTAGAGGAGTTATGGGGGGCTCTAGAATGGTCTGAGGGCTTTTAGAAGGGTCCTGGGCGGATCTAGAAGGGTCTGGGGGCTTTCAGAAGGGTCCTGCGTGCCTCTAGAAAAGTCTGGAGGCTTTTAGAAGGTCCTGGGGGGCTCTAGAAGGGTCTGGGGGCATTTATAAGGGTCCTGGGGTGCTCTAGAAGGGTCTGGGGGATTTTAGAAGGATCCTGGGGGCCTCTAGAAAGGTCTGGGGGCATATAGAAGGGTTCTTGGGGCCTCTAGAATGGTCTGGGGTCTTTTAGAAGGGTCCTGGGAGGATCCAGATGGGTCTGGGTACTTTTCGAAGGATCCGGGGAGGTTCTAGAAGGGTCTGGGGGCGTTTAGAAGGGTCCTGGGAGGCTCTACAAATGTCTGGAGGGTTTTAGAATGGTCCTGGGGGCATCTAGAAGGGTCTATGGGCTTTTAGAATGATCCGGGGAGGCTCTAGAAGGGTCTGGCGGCTTTTAGAAGGGTCCTGGGGGGCTCTAGAATGGTCTGGAGGCTTTTTGAAGGGTCCTGGGTGGCTCTAGAAGGGTGTTGGGGCTTTTAGAAGGATCCGGGGAGGGTCTAGAACGGTCTGGGTGGTTTTAGAAGGGTCCTGGGCGGTTCTAGAAGGGTCTGGGGGATTTTAGAAGGGTCCTGGGAGGCTCTAGAAGGGTCTGAGGGATTTTAGAAGGGTCCTGGGGAGCTCTAGAAGGGTCTGGGTGCTTTTATAGGGGCCCTGGGCTTCTCTAGAAGGGTCTGGGGGCTTTTAGAGGAGTTATGGGGGGCTCTAGAATGGTCTGAGGGCTTTTAGAAGGGTCCTGGGCGGATCTAGAAGGGTCTGGGGGCTTTCAGAAGGGTCCTGTGTGCCTCTAGAAAAGTCTGGAGGCTTTTAGAAGGTCCTGGGGGGCTCTAGAAGGGTCTGGGGGCATTTATAAGGGTCCTGGGGTGCTCTAGAAGGGTCTGGGGGATTTTAGAAGGATCCTGGGGGCCTCTAGAAAGGTCTGGGGGCATATAGAAGGGTTCTTGGGGCCTCTAGAATGGTCTGGGGTCTTTTAGAAGGGTCCTGGGAGGATCCAGATGGGTCTGGGTACTTTTAGAAGGATCCGGGGAGGTTCTAGAAGGGTCTGGGGGCGTTTAGAAGGGTCCTGGGAGGCTCTACAAATGTCTGGAGGGTTTTAGAATGGTCCTGGGGGCATCTAGAAGGGTCTATGGGCTTTTAGAATGATCCGGGGAGGCTCTAGAAGGGTCTGGCGGCTTTTAGAAGGCTCCTGGGGTCCTCTAGAAGGGTCTGGGGGCATTTAGAATGATACGGGGAGGATCTAGAAGGGTCTGGGGGCTTTTAGAAGGGTCCTGGGGGCTCTAGAAGGGTCTGCAGTCTTTGAGAATGGTCCTGGGGGGCTCTAGAAGGGTCTGGGGGCTTTTAGAAAGATCCGGGGAGGGTCTAGAAGGGTCTGGGAGGTTTTAGAAGGGTCCTGGGGTTCTCTAGAAGGGTCTGGGTGCTTTTAGACGGGCCCTGGGCTCTCTAGAAGTGTCTGGGGGCATTTAGAAGAGTCCTGGGGGGCTCTAGAATCGTCTGGGCTCTTTTAGAATGGTCCTGGGGTGTTCTAGAAGGGTCTGGGGGATTTTAGAAGGGTCCTGCGGTCCTCTAGAATAGTCTGAATGCTTTTAGAAGGGTCCTGGGGGGCTCTACAAGGGTCTGGGGGCATTTAGAAGGGTCCTGGGGGGCTCTAGAAGGGTCTGGGGGATTTAGAAGGGTCCTGGGGGCCTCTAGAAGGGTCTGGGTGCTTTTAGAATGGTCCTAGGTGGCTATAGAAGGGTCTGGGGGCTTTTAGAAGGGTCCTTGGGGGCTCTAGAAGGGTCTGGGGACCATTAGAGGGGCACTGGGAGCCTCTAGAATGGTCTGGGTGATTTTAGAAGGGTCCTCGGGAGGTCTAGAATTGTCTGGGGGCTTTTAGAAAGGTCCTGGGAGGCTCTAGAAGGGTCTGGGGGCTTTTAGAAGGGTCCTTTGGGGCTCTAGAAGGGTGTGGGGACCACTAGAGGAGCCCTGGGGGCCTCTAGAGGGGTCTGGGGTATTTTAGAAGGGTCCTGGGGAGCTCTAGAAGGGTCTGGGGGCTTTTAGAAGGGTCCTGGGAGACTCTAGAAGGGTCTGGGGGCATTTAGAAGGGTCCTGCGGGTCTCTAGAAGGGTCTGGGGGCTTTTAGAAGGGTCCTGGGGGGCTCTAGAAGGGTCTGGGGGCTTTTAGAAGGGTCCTGGGGTGCTCTAGAAGGGTGTGAGGGCTTTTAGAATGGTCCTGGGGGCATCTAGAAGGCTCTGGGGGCTTTTAGAAGTGTCCTGTGGGCCTCTAGAAGTGTCTGAGTGATTTTAGAAGCGTCCTGGGAGGCTCTGGAATGGTCTGGGTGCTTTTAGAAGGATTCGGGGAGGGTCTAGAAGAGTCTGGGTGCTTTTAGAAGGGTCCTGTGGGGCTCTAGAAGGGTCTGGGTGCTTTTAGAAGGGTCCTGGGGGGCTCTAGAAGGGTCTGGGTGCTTTTAGAAGGGTCCTGGGGAGCTCTAGAAGGGTCTGGGGTCTTTTAGAAGGGTCCTGGGTGGCGCTAAAAGTGTCTGGGTGCATTTAGAAGGGTCCTGGGGAGCTCTAGAAGGGTCTGGGGGCTTTCAGAAGGGTCCTGGGGGCCTCTAGAAGGGCCTGGAGGCTTTTAGAAGAGTTCTGGGGGGCTCTAGAAGGGTCTGGGGGCATTCAGAAGGGTCCTGGGGGCCTCTAGAAGGGTCTGGATGCTTTTAGAAGAGTCCTGGGGGGGTCTAGATGGGTCTGGGGACATTTAGAATGGTCCTGGGGGGCTCTAGAAGGGTCTGGATGCTTTTAGAAGAGTACTGGGATGGTCTAGATGGGTCTGGGGGCTTTTAGAAGGGTCCTGGGGAGCTCTAGAAGGGTCTTGGGGCTTTTAGAAGGGTCCTGGGTGTCTCTAGAACTGTCTGGGGGCTTTTAGAAGGGTCCTGGGGGCCTCTAGAAGGGTCTGGAGGCTTTATAGAAGGGTCCTAGGGGGCTCTAGAAGGGTCTGGGGGCATTCAGAAGGGTCCTTCGGGCCTCTAGAAGGGTCTGGAGTCTATTAGAAGAGTCCTGGGGGGCTCTAGATGGGTCTGGGGTCATTTAGAAAGGTCCTGGGGGGCTCTAGAAGGGTCTGGGGGCTTTCAGAAGTGTCCTGGGGGGGCTCTAGAAGGGTCTGGGGGCTTTTAGAAGGGTCCTGGGTCATCTAGAATGGTCTGGGGGCTTTTAAAAAGGTCCTGGGAGGATCCAGATGGGTCTGGGTGGTTTTAGAAGGATCCGGGGATGGTCTAGAAGGGTCTGGGTGCTTTTAGAAGGGTCCTGGGGGCCTCTAGAAGGGTCTGGAGGCTTTATAGAAGGGTCCTAGGGGGCTCTAGAAGGGTGTGGGGGCTTTTAGAAGGGTCCTTCGGGCCTCTAGAAGGGTCTGGAGTCTATTAGAAGAGTCCTGGGCGGTTCTAGAAGGGTCTGGGGGATTTTAGAAGGGTCCTGGGGGGCTCTAGAAGGGTCTGAGGGATTTTAGAAGGGTCCTGGGGAGCTCTAGAAGGGTCTGGGTGCTTTTATAGGGGCCCTGGGCTTCTCTAGAAGGGTCTGGGGGCTTTTAGAGGAGTTATGGGGGGCTCTAGAATGGTCTGAGGGCTTTTAGAAGGGTCCTGGGCGGATCTAGAAGGGTCTGGGGGCTTTCAGAAGGGTCCTGCGTGCCTCTAGAAAAGTCTGGAGGCTTTTAGAAGGTCCTGGGGGGCTCTAGAAGGGTCTGGGGGCATTTATAAGGGTCCTGGGGTGCTCTAGAAGGGTCTGGGGGATTTTAGAAGGATCCTGGGGGCCTCTAGAAAGGTCTGGGGGCATATAGAAGGGTTCTTGGGGCCTCTAGAATGGTCTGGGGTCTTTTAGAAGGGTCCTGGGAGGATCCAGATGGGTCTGGGTACTTTTAGAAGGATCCGGGGAGGTTCTAGAAGGGTCTGGGGGCGTTTAGAAGGGTCCTGGGAGGCTCTACAAATGTCTGGAGGGTTTTAGAATGGTCCTGGGGGCATCTAGAAGGGTCTATGGGCTTTTAGAATGATCCGGGGAGGCTCTAGAAGGGTCTGGCGGCTTTTAGAAGGGTCCTGGGGGGCTCTAGAATGGTCTGGAGGCTTTTTGAAGGGTCCTGGGTGGCTCTAGAAGGGTGTGGGGGCTTTTAGAAGGATCCGGGGAGGGTCTAGAACGGTCTGGGTGGTTTTAGAAGGGTCCTGGGCGGTTCTAGAAGGGTCTGGGGGATTTTAGAAGGGTCCTGGGAGGCTCTAGAAGGGTCTGAGGGATTTTAGAAGGGTCCTGGGGAGCTCTAGAAGGGTCTGGGTGCTTTTATAGGGGCCCTGGGCTTCTCTAGAAGGGTCTGGGGGCTTTTAGAGGAGTTATGGGGGGCTCTAGAATGGTCTGAGGGCTTTTAGAAGGGTCCTGGGCGGATCTAGAAGGGTCTGGGGGCTTTCAGAAGGGTCCTGCGTGCCTCTAGAAAAGTCTGGAGGCTTTTAGAAGGTCCTGGGGGGCTCTAGAAGGGTCTGGGGGCATTTATAAGGGTCCTGGGGTGCTCTAGAAGGGTCTGGGGGATTTTAGAAGGATCCTGGGGGCCTCTAGAAAGGTCTGGGGGCATATAGAAGGGTTCTTGGGGCCTCTAGAAGGGTCTGGGGTCTTTTAGAAGGGTCCTGGGAGGATCCAGATGGGTCTGGGTACTTTTAGAAGGATCCGTGGAGGTTCTAGAAGGGTCTGGGGGCGTTTAGAAGGGTCCTGGGAGGCTCTACAAATGTCTGGAGGGTTTTAGAATGGTCCTGGGGGCATCTAGAAGCGTCTATGGGCTTTTAGAATGATCCGGGGAGGCTCTAGAAGGGTCTGGCGGCTTTTAGAAGGCTCCTGGGGTCCTCTAGAAGGGTCTGGGGGCATTTAGAATGATACGGGGAGGATCTAGAAGGGTCTGGGGGCTTTTAGAAGGGTCCTGGGGGCTCTAGAAGGGTCTGCAGTCTTTGAGAATGGTCCTGGGGGGCTCTAGAAGGGTCTGGGGGCTTTTAGAAAGATCCGGGGAGGGTCTAGAAGGGTCTGGGAGGTTTTAGAAGAGTCCTGGGGTTCTCTAGAAGGGTCTGGGTGCTTTTAGACGGGCCCTGGGCTCTCTAGAAGTGTCTGGGGGCATTTAGAAGAGTCCTGGGGGGCTCTAGAATCGTCTGGGCTCTTTTAGAATGGTCCTGGGGTGTTCTAGAAGGGTCTGGGGGATTTTAGAAGGGTCCTGCGGTCCTCTAGAATAGTCTGAATGCTTTTAGAAGGGTCCTGGGGGGCTCTACAAGGGTCTGGGGGCATTTAGAAGGGTCCTGGGGGGCTCTAGAAGGGTCTAGGGGATTTAGAAGGGTCCTGGGGGCCTCTAGAAGGGTCTGGGTGCTTTTAGAATGGTCCTAGGTGGCTATAGAAGGGTCTGGGGGCTTTTAGAAGGGTCCTTGGGGGCTCTAGAAGGGTCTGGGGACCATTAGAGGGGCACTGGGAGCCTCTAGAATGGTCTGGGTGATTTTAGAAGGGTCCTCGGGAGGTCTAGAATTGTCTGGGGGCTTTTAGAAAGGTCCTGGGAGGCTCTAGAAGGGTCTGGGGGCTTTTAGAAGGGTCCTTTGGGGCTCTAGAAGGGTGTGGGGACCACTAGAGGAGCCCTGGGGGCCTCTAGAGGGGTCTGGGGTATTTTAGAAGGGTCCTGGGGAGCTCTAGAAGGGTCTGGGGGCTTTTAGAAGGGTCCTGGGAGACTCTAGAAGGGTCTGGGGGCATTTAGAAGGGTCCTGCGGGTCTCTAGAAGGGTCTGGGGGCTTTTAGAAGGGTCCTGGGGGGCTCTAGAAGGGTCTGGGGGCTTTTAGAAGGGTCCTGGGGTGCTCTAGAAGGGTGTGAGGGCTTTTAGAATGGTCCTGGGGGCATCTAGAAGGCTCTGGGGGCTTTTAGAAGTGTCCTGTGGGCCTCTAGAAGTGTCTGAGTGATTTTAGAAGCGTCCTGGGAGGCTCTGGAATGGTCTGGGTGCTTTTAGAAGGATTCGGGGAGGGTCTAGAAGAGTCTGGGTGCTTTTAGAAGGGTCCTGTGGGGCTCTAGAAGGGTCTGGGTGCTTTTAGAAGGGTCCTGGGGGGCTCTAGAAGGGTCTGGGTGCTTTTAGAAGGGTCCTGGGGAGCTCTAGAAGGGTCTGGGGTCTTTTAGAAGGGTCCTGGGTGGCGCTAAAAGTGTCTGGGTGCATTTAGAAGGGTCCTGGGGAGCTCTAGAAGGGTCTGGGGGCTTTCAGAAGGGTCCTGGGGGCCTCTAGAAGGGCCTGGAGGCTTTTAGAAGAGTTCTGGGGGGCTCTAGAAGGGTCTGGGGGCATTCAGAAGGGTCCTGGGGGCCTCTAGAACGGTCTGGATGCTTTTAGAAGAGTACTGGGATGGTCTAGATGGGTCTGGGGGCTTTTAGAAGGGTCCTGGGGAGCTCTAGAAGGGTCTTGGGGCTTTTAGAAGGGTCCTGGTTGTCTCTAGAACTGTCTGGGGGCTTTTAGAAGGGTCCTGGGGGCCTCTAGAAGGGTCTGGAGGCTTTATAGAAGGGTCCTAGGGGGCTCTAGAAGGGTCTGGGGGCATTCAGAAGGGTCCTTCGGGCCTCTAGAAGGGTCTGGAGTCTATTAGAAGAGTCCTGGGGGGCTCTAGATGGGTCTGGGGTCATTTAGAAAGGTCCTGGGGGGCTCTAGAAGGGTCTGGGGGCTTTCAGAAGTGTCCTGGGGGGGCTCTAGAAGGGTCTGGGGGCTTTTAGAAGGGTCCTGGGTCATCTAGAATGGTCTGGGGGCTTTTAAAAAGGTCCTGGGAGGATCCAGATGGGTCTGGGTGGTTTTAGAAGGATCCGGGGATGGTCTAGAAGGGTCTGGGTGCTTTTAGAAGGGTCCTGGGGGGCTCTACAAATGTCTGGAGGATTTTAGAAGGATCCGGGGAGGCTCTAGAAGTGTCTGGCGGCTTTTAGAAGGGTCCTTGGGAGCTCTAGAAGGGTCTGGGTGCTTTCAGAAGGGTCCTGGGGGCCTCTAGAAGGGTCTGGGTGCTTTCAGAAAGGTCCTGGGTGGCTCTAGAAGGGTCTGGGGGCTTTTAGATGGGTCCTGGGGGGCTCTAGAAGGGTCCGGGGGCTTTTGAATGGTCCGTGGAGGCTCTAGAAGGGTCTTGGTCCTTTTAGAAGGGTCCTGGGGGGCTCTAGAAGGGTCTGGGGGCTATTAGAAGGATCCGGGGAGGGTCTAGAAGGCTCTGGGGGCATTTAGAAGGGTCCTTGGTGGCTCTAGAAGGGTCTGGGGACCATTAGGAGAGCCCTGGGGTCCTCTAGAAGGGTCTGGGGGATTTTAGAAGGGTCCTGAGGAGCTCTAGAAGGGTCTGGGGGCTTTTACAAGGGTCCTGGGGGAATCTAGAAGGGTCTGGGTGCTTTTAGAAGGGTCCTGCGTGTCTCTAGAAGGGTCTGGGGGCTTTTAGAAGCGTCCTGGGTGGCTCTAGAATGGTCTGGGGGCTTTTAGAAGGGCCCTGGAGGACTCTAGAAGGCTCTGGGGTCTTTGAGAAGGGTCCTAGGGGGCTCTAGAAGGGTCTGGGTGTTTTTAGAAGGGTCCTGGGTTGCTCTAGAAGGGTCTGGGAGCTTTTAGAATGGTCCTGGGAGACGCTAGAAGGGTCTGTGGGCTTTTAGAAGTGTCCTGCGTGTCTTTAGAAGGGTCTGGGGGCTTTTAGAAGGGTCCTTTGGGGCTCTAGAAGGGTGTGGGGACCACTAGAGGAGCCCTGGGGGCCTCTAGAGGGGTCTGGGGTATTTTAGAAGGGTCCTGGGGAGCTCTAGAAGGGTCTGGGGGCTTTTAGAAGGGTCCTGGGAGACTCTAGAAGGGTCTGGGGGCATTTAGAAGGGTCCTGCGGGTCTCTAGAAGGGTCTGGGGGCTTTTAGAAGGGTCCTGGGGGGCTCTAGAAGGGTCTGGGGGCTTTTAGAAGGGTCCTGGGGTGCTCTAGAAGGGTGTGAGGGCTTTTAGAATGGTCCTGGGGGCATCTAGAAGGCTCTGGGGGCTTTTAGAAGTGTCCTGTGGGCCTCTAGAAGTGTCTGAGTGATTTTAGAAGGGTCCTGGGAGGCTCTGGAATGGTCGGGGTGCTTTTAGAAGGATTCGGGGAGGGTCTAGAAGAGTCTGGGGGCATTTAGAAGGGTCCTGTGGGGCTCTAGAAGGGTCTGGGTGCTTTTAGAAGGGTCCTGGGGGGCTCTAGAAGGGTCTGGGTGCTTTTAGAAGGGTCCTGGGGAGCTCTAGAAGGGTCTGGGGTCTTTTAGAAGGGTCCTGGGTGGCGCTAAAAGTGTCTGGGTGCATTTAGAAGGGTCCTGGGGAGCTCTAGAAGGGTCTGGGGGCTTTCAGAAGGGTCCTGGGGGCCTCTAGAAGGGCCTGGAGGCTTTTAGAAGAGTTCTGGGGGGCTCTAGAAGGGTCTGGGGGCATTCAGAAGGGTCCTGGGGGCCTCTAGAAGGGTCTGGATGCTTTTAGAAGAGTCCTGGGGGGGTCTAGATGGGTCTGGGGACATTTAGAATGGTCCTGGGGGGCTCTAGAAGGGTCTGGATGCTTTTAGAAAAGTACTCGGATAGTCTAGATGGGTCTGGGGGCTTTTAGAATGGTCCTGGGGAGCTCTAGAAGGGTCTTGGGGCTTTTAGAAGGGTCCTGGGTGTCTCTAGAACTGTCTGGGGGCTTTTAGAAGGGTCCTGGGGGCCTCTAGAAGGGTCTGGAGGCTTTATAGAAGGGTCCTAGGGGGCTCTAGAAGGGTCTGGGGGCATTCAGAAGGGTCCTTCGGGCCTCTAGAAGGGTCTGGAGTCTATTAGAAGAGTCCTGGGGGGCTCTAGATGGGTCTGGGGTCATTTAGAAAGGTCCTGGGGGGCTCTAGAAGGGTCTGGGGGCTTTCAGAAGTGTCCTGGGGGGGCTCTAGAAGGGTCTGGGGGCTTTTAGAAGGGTCCTGGGTCATCTAGAATGGTCTGGGGGCTTTTAAAAAGGTCCTGGGAGGATCCAGATGGGTCTGGGTGGTTTTAGAAGGATCCGGGGATGGTCTAGAAGGGTCTGGGTGCTTTTAGAAGGGTCCTGGGGGGCTCTACAAATGTCTGGAGGATTTTAGAAGGATCCGGGGAGGCTCTAGAAGTGTCTGGCGGCTTTTAGAAGGGTCCTTGGGAGCTCTAGAAGGGTCTGGGTGCTTTCAGAAGGGTCCTGGGGGCCTCTAGAAGGGTCTGGGTGCTTTCAGAAAGGTCCTGGGTGGCTCTAGAAGGGTCTGGGGGCTTTTAGATGGGTCCTGGGGGGCTCTAGAAGGGTCCGGGGGCTTTTGAATGGTCCGTGGAGGCTCTAGAAGGGTCTTGGTCCTTTTAGAAGGGTCCTGGGGGGCTCTAGAAGGGTCTGGGGGCTATTAGAAGGATCCGGGGAGGGTCTAGAAGGCTCTGGGGGCATTTAGAAGGGTCCTTGGTGGCTCTAGAAGGGTCTGGGGACCATTAGGAGAGCCCTGGGGTCCTCTAGAAGGGTCTGGGGGATTTTAGAAGGGTCCTGAGGAGCTCTAGAAGGGTCTGGGGGCTTTTACAAGGGTCCTGGGGGAATCTAGAAGGGTCTGGGTGCTTTTAGAAGGGTCCTGCGTGTCTCTAGAAGGGTCTGGGGGCTTTTAGAAGCGTCCTGGGTGGCTCTAGAATGGTCTGGGGGCTTTTAGAAGGGCCCTGGAGGACTCTAGAAGGCTCTGGGGTCTTTGAGAAGGGTCCTAGGGGGCTCTAGAAGGGTCTGGGTGTTTTTAGAAGGGTCCTGGGTTGCTCTAGAAGGGTCTGGGAGCTTTTAGAATGGTCCTGGGAGACGCTAGAAGGGTCTGTGGGCTTTTAGAAGTGTCCTGCGTGTCTTTAGAAGGGTCTGGGGGCTTTTAGAAGGGTCCTTTGGGGCTCTAGAAGGGTGTGGGGACCACTAGAGGAGCCCTGGGGGCCTCTAGAGGGGTCTGGGGTATTTTAGAAGGGTCCTGGGGAGCTCTAGAAGGGTCTGGGGGCTTTTAGAAGGGTCCTGGGAGACTCTAGAAGGGTCTGGGGGCATTTAGAAGGGTCCTGCGGGTCTCTAGAAGGGTCTGGGGGCTTTTAGAAGGGTCCTGGGGGGCTCTAGAAGGGTCTGGGGGCTTTTAGAAGGGTCCTGGGGTGCTCTAGAAGGGTGTGAGGGCTTTTAGAATGGTCCTGGGGGCATCTAGAAGGCTCTGGGGGCTTTTAGAAGTGTCCTGTGGGCCTCTAGAAGTGTCTGAGTGATTTTAGAAGGGTCCTGGGAGGCTCTGGAATGGTCGGGGTGCTTTTAGAAGGATTCGGGGAGGGTCTAGAAGAGTCTGGGGGCATTTAGAAGGGTCCTGTGGGGCTCTAGAAGGGTCTGGGTGCTTTTAGAAGGGTCCTGGGGGGCTCTAGAAGGGTCTGGGTGCTTTTAGAAGGGTCCTGGGGAGCTCTAGAAGGGTCTGGGGTCTTTTAGAAGGGTCCTGGGTGGCGCTAAAAGTGTCTGGGTGCATTTAGAAGGGTCCTGGGGAGCTCTAGAAGGGTCTGGGGGCTTTCAGAAGGGTCCTGGGGGCCTCTAGAAGGGCCTGGAGGCTTTTAGAAGAGTTCTGGGGGGCTCTAGAAGGGTCTGGGGGCATTCAGAAGGGTCCTGGGGGCCTCTAGAAGGGTCTGGATGCTTTTAGAAGAGTCCTGGGGGGGTCTAGATGGGTCTGGGGACATTTAGAATGGTCCTGGGGGGCTCTAGAAGGGTCTGGATGCTTTTAGAAAAGTACTCGGATAGTCTAGATGGGTCTGGGGGCTTTTAGAATGGTCCTGGGGAGCTCTAGAAGGGTCTTGGGGCTTTTAGAAGGGTCCTGGGTGTCTCTAGAACTGTCTGGGGGCTTTTAGAAGGGTCCTGGGGGCCTCTAGAAGGGTCTGGAGGCTTTATAGAAGGGTCCTAGGGGGCTCTAGAAGGGTCTGGGGGCATTCAGAAGGGTCCTTCGGGCCTCTAGAAGGGTCTGGAGTCTATTAGAAGAGTCCTGGGGGGCTCTAGATGGGTCTGGGGTCATTTAGAAAGGTCCTGGGGGGCTCTAGAAGGGTCTGGGGGCTTTCAGAAGTGTCCTGGGGGGGCTCTAGAAGGGTCTGGGGGCTTTTAGAAGGGTCCTGGGTCATCTAGAATGGTCTGGGGGCTTTTAAAAAGGTCCTGGGAGGATCCAGATGGGTCTGGGTGGTTTTAGAAGGATCCGGGGATGGTCTAGAAGGGTCTGGGTGCTTTTAGAAGGGTCCTGGGGGGCTCTACAAATGTCTGGAGGATTTTAGAAGGATCCGGGGAGGCTCTAGAAGTGTCTGGCGGCTTTTAGAAGGGTCCTTGGGAGCTCTAGAAGGGTCTGGGTGCTTTCAGAAGGGTCCTGGGGGCCTCTAGAAGGGTCTGGGTGCTTTCAGAAAGGTCCTGGGTGGCTCTAGAAGGGTCTGGGGGCTTTTAGATGGGTCCTGGGGGGCTCTAGAAGGGTCCGGGGGCTTTTAGAATGGTCCGTGGAGGCTCTAGAAGGGTCTTGGTCCTTTTAGAAGGGTCCTGGGGGGCTCTAGAAGGGTCTGGGGGCTATTAGAAGGATCCGGGGAGGGTCTAGAAGGCTCTGGGGGCATTTAGAAGGGTCCTTGGTGGCTCTAGAAGGGTCTGGGGACCATTAGGAGAGCCCTGGGGTCCTCTAGAAGGGTCTGGGGGATTTTAGAAGGGTCCTGAGGAGCTCTAGAAGGGTCTGGGGGCTTTTACAAGGGTCCTGGGGGAATCTAGAAGGGTCTGGGTGCTTTTAGAAGGGTCCTGCGTGTCTCTAGAAGGGTCTGGGGGCTTTTAGAAGGGCCCTGGAGGACTCTAGAAGGCTCTGGGGTCTTTGAGAAGGGTCCTAGGGGGCTCTAGAAGGGTCTGGGTGTTTTTAGAAGGGTCCTGGGTTGCTCTAGAAGGGTCTGGGAGCTTTTAGAATGGTCCTGGGAGACGCTAGAAGGGTCTGTGGGCTTTTAGAAGGGTCCTGAAGGTTCTCTAGAAGGGTCTGGGGGCTTTTAGAAGGGTCGTGCGAGGCTCTAGAAGTGTCTGGGGGCTTTTAGAATGGTCCTGGGGGGCTCTAGAAGGGTCTGGGTGCTTTTAGAAGGGTCCTGGGAGGCTCTAGAAGTGTCTGGGTGCTTTTAGAATGGTCCTGGGAGGCTCTAGAAGGGTCTGGGGGCTTTTTGAAGGGTCCAGGGGGCCTCTAGAAAGCTCTGGAGGCTTTTAGATGGGTCCTGGGGGCCTCTAGAAGGGTCTAGGTGCTTTTAGAAGGGTCCTGGGTGGCTCTAGAAGGGTCTGGGGGCTTTTAGAATGGTCCTGTGGGGCAGTAGAAGGGTCTGGGGGCTTTAGATGGGTCCTGGGGGTCTCTGGAAGGGTCCGGGGGCTTTCAGAAGGGTCCGTGGAGGCTCTAGAAGGGTCTGGGGGCTTTTAGAAGGGTCCTGGGGGGCTCTAGAAGGGTCTGGGGGCTATTAGAAGGATCCTGGGAGGGCCTAGAAGGGTCTGGGAGCTTTTAGAAGGGTCCTTGGGGGCTATAGAAGGGTCTGGGGACCATTAGAGGGGCACTGGGGTCCTCTAGAAGGGTCTGGGAGATTTTAGAAGGGTCCTGGGGAGCTCTAGAATTGTCTGGGGGCTTTTAGAAGGGTCCTGGAAGGCTCTAGAATGGTCTGGGGTCTTTTAGAAGGGTCCTGCGTGTCTCTAGAAGGGTCTGGAGGGTTTTAGAAGGGTCCTTGGGGGCTCTAGAATGATCTGGGGACCATTAGAGGAGCCCTGGGGGCCTCTAGAAGGATCTCGGGGAGTTTAGAAGGGTCCTGGGCAGCTCTAGAAGGGTCTGGGGGCTTTTTGAAGGGTCCTGGTAGACTCTAGAAGGGTGTGGTGGCATTTAAAAGGGTCCTGCGGGTCTCTAGAAGGGTCTGGGGGCTTTTAGAAGGGTCCTGGGGGGCCTCTAGAAGGGTCTGGGGTCTTTTAGAAGGGTCCTGGGGTCCTCTAGAAGTGTCTGCGGCATTTTAGAATGGTCCTGGGAGGTTCTAGAATGGTCTGGGCGCTTTTAGAAGGATTCGGGGTGGGTCTAGAATGGTCTGGGGGCTGTTAGAAGTGTCCTGGGGGGCTCTAGAAGGGTCTGGGTGCTTTTAGAAGGGTCCTGGGGGGTCTAGAATTGTCTGGGGACTTTTAGAAGGGTCCTGGGGAGCGCTAGAAGGGTCTGGGGGCTTTTAGAAGGGTCCTGGGTGGCGCTAGAAGTGTCTGGGGACTTTTAGAAGGGTCCTGGGGAGCGCTAGAAGGGTCTGGGGGCTTGTAGAAGGGTCCTGGGGGGCTCTAGAAGGGTCTGGGTGCTTTTAGAAGGGTCCTAAGGGGCTCTAGAAGCGTCTGGGGAATTTTAGAAGGGTCCTGGGTAGCTCTAGAAGGGTCTGGGGGCTTTCAGAAGGGTCCTGGGGGGCTGTAGAAGGGTCTGGAGTCTTTTAGAAGGGTCCTGGGGGGCTCTAGAAGGGTCTGGGGGCATTCAGAAGGGTCCTGGCAGCCTCTAGAAGGGACTGGAGGCTTTTAGAAGAGTCCTGGGGTGCTCTAGATGGGTCTGGGGGCATTTAGAAGCGTCCTGGGGGGCTCTGGAAGGGTCTGGGGGAGTTTAGAATGGTCCTGGGGAGCTCTAGAAAGGTCTGGGTGCTTTTAGAAGGGTCCTGGTAGACTCTAGAAGGGTCTGAGTGCTATTAGAAGGGTCCTGCGGGTCTCTAGAAGGGTCTGGGGGCTTTTAGAAGGTTCCTGGGGGGCTCTAGAAGGGTTGAGGTCTTTTAGAATTGTCCTGGGGGCATCTTGAAGGCTCTGGGGTATTTTAGAAGGGTCCTGGGGGCCTCTAGAAGTGTCTGAGGGATTTTAAAAGGGTCCTGGGAGGCTCTAGAAGGGTCTGGTTACTTTTAGAAGTGTCCGTGGAGGCTCTAGAAGGGTCTGGGGCCTTTTAGAAGGGTCCTGGGGGGCTCTAGAAGGGTCTGGGTGCTATTAGAAGGATCCGGGGAGGGTCTAGAAGGCTCTGGGGGCTTTTAGAAGGGTCCTTGGGGGCTCTAGAAGGGTCTGGGGACCATTAGAGGAGCCCTGGCGTCCTCTAGAAGGGTCTGGGGGATTTTAGAAGGGTCCTGGGGAGCTCTAGAAGGGTCTGGAGTCTTTTAGAAGGGTCCTGGGCGAATATAGAAGGGTCTGGGGGCTTTTAGAAGGGTCCTGCGGGTCTCTAGAAGGGTCTGGGTGCTTTTAGAAGGGTCCTGGAGGAATCTAGAAGGGTCTAGGGTCTTTGAGAAGGGTCCTAGGGGGCTCTAGAAGGGTCTGGGTGCTTTTAGAAGTGTCCTGGGGGGCTCTAGAAGGGTCTGGGGGCTTTTAGAAGGGTCCTGGGAGACTCTGGAAAGGTCTGAGGGCTTCCAGAAGGGTCCTGTAGGGTCTATAGAAGGGTATGGGTGCTTTTAGAAGGGTCCTGTGGGGCTCTAGAAGGGTCTGGGGGCATTTAGAAAGGTCCTGGGGGGCTCTAGAAGGGTCTGGGTGCTTTTAGAAGGGTCCTGGGAGGATCTAGAAGGGTCTGGTTGCTTTTAGAATTGCCCTGGGAGGCTCTAGAAGGGTCTGGGGGCTTTTTGAAGGGTCCAGGGGGCCTCTAGAAAGGTCTGGGTGCTTTTAGAAGGGTCCTGCGTGGCTCTAGAAGGGTCTGGGGTCTATTAGAAGGATCCGGGGAGGGTCTAGAAGGCTCTGGGACCTTTTAGAAGGGTCCTTGGGGGCTCTTGAAGGGTCTGGGGACCATTAGAGAAGCCCTGGTGGCCTCTAGAAGGGTCTGGGGGATTTTAGAAGGGTCCTGGGGATCTCTAGAAGTGTCTGGGGGCTTTTAGAAGGGTCCTGGGAGAATCTAGAAGGGTCTGGGTGCTTTTAGAAGGGTCCTGCGGGTCTCTAGAAGGGTCTGGGGGCTTTTAGAAGGGTCCTGGGGGGATCTAGAATGGTCTGGGTGCACTTAGAAGGGTCCTGGGGGCCTCTAGAAATGTCTGCGGGATATTAGAAGGGTCCTGGGAGGCTCTAGAAGGGTCTGGGTGTTTTAGAAGGATTCGGGGAGGGTCTAGAAGGGTCTGGGGGCTTTTAGAAGGGTCCTGTGGTGATCTAGAAGCGTCTGGGTTCTTTTAGAAGGGTCCTGGGGGGCTCTAGAAGGGTCTGGGTGCTTTTAGAAGGGTCCTGGGGGTCTTTAGAAGGGTCTGGGGGCTTTTAGAATGGTCCTGCGGGGCTCTAGAATGCTCTGGGGGCTTTTAGAAGAGTCCTGGGTGGCTTTAGAAGAGTGTGAGTGCTTTTAGAAGGGTCCAGGGGGCATCTAGATGGCTCTGGGGACTTTTAGAAGGGTCCTGGGGGCCTCTAGATGGGTCTGAGGATTTTTAGAAGGGTCCTGGGAGGCTCTAGAAGTGTCTGGGTGATTTTAGAAGGGCCCTGGGTGGCTCTAGAATGGTCTGGTTGCTTTTAGAAGGGTCCTGGTGGGCGCTAGAAGGGTCTGGGTGCTTTTAGAAATGTCCTGGGTGGCTCTAGAATGGTCTGGGGGCATTTAGAAGGGTCCCGGGGGGCTCTAGAAGGGTCTGGGGGCTTTTAGAAGGATCTTGGGGGCCTCTAGAAGGGTCTTGGAGCTTTTAGAAGGGTTCTGGGTGGCTCTAGAATGGTCTAGGGGCTTTTAGAAGCGTCCTGGGGGGCTCTAGAAGGGTGTGGTTGCTTTTAGAAGGGTCCTGGGGGCATCTACAAGGCTCTGGGGGCTTTCAGAAGGGTCCTGGGGGCTTCTAGAAGGGTCTGAAGGATTTTAGAAGGGTCCTGGGAGGCTGTAGAAGGGTCTGGGTGCTTTTTGAATGATCCGGGGAGGGTGTAGAAGGGTCTGGGTTCTTTTAGAAGGGTCCTGGGGGGCTCTAGAAGGGTCTGGGTGCTTTCAGAAGGGTCCTGTGTGGCTGTAGAAGGGTCTGGGGGCTTTTAGATGGGTCCTGGGGGGCTCTAGAAGGGTCCGGGGGCTTTTAGAATGGTCCGTAGAGGCTCTAGAAGGGTTCGGAGGTCTTGTAGAAGGGTCCTGGGGGGCTCTATAAGGGTCTGGGTGCTATTAGAAGGATCCAGGGAGGGTCTAGAAGGCTCTGGGGGCTTTTAGAAGGGTCCTTGGGGGCTCTAGATGGGTCTGGGGAACATTAGAGGGGCACTGGGGTCCTCTAGAAGGGTCTGGGGGATTTTAGAAGGGTCCTGGGGAGCTCTAGAATTGTCTGGGGGCTTTTAGAATGGTCCTGGGAGGCTCTAGAAGGGTCTGGGGGCTTTTAGAAGGGTCCTGCGTGTCTCTAGAAGGGTCTGAGTGCTTTTAGAAGGATTCGGGGAGGGTCTAGAAGGGTCTGGTGGCTTTTAGAAGGGTCCTGTGGGGCTCTCGAAGGGTCTGGGTGCTTTTAGAAGGGTCCTGGGGGGCTCTAGATTGGTCTGGGGGCTTTTAGAAGGGTCCTGGGGAGCTCTAGATGGGTCTGGGGGCTTTTAGAAGGGTCCTGGGGGGCGCTAGAAATGTCTGGGTGCATTTAGTAGGGTCCTGGGGAGCTCTAGAAGGGTCTGGAGGCTTTTAGAAGGGTCCTGGGGGGTCTAGAAGGATCTGGGGGCATTCAGAAGGGTCCTGGGGGCCACTAGAAGGGTCTGGAGGGTTTTAGAAGAGTCCTGGTGGGCTCTAGATGGGTCTGGGTGCTTTTAGAATGATCCGGGGATGGTCTAGAAGGGTCTGGGTGCTTTAAGAAGGGTCCTGGGTGCATCTAGAAGGGTCTGGGTGCTTTTAGAAGGGACCTGGGTGGCTCTAGAAGGGTCTGGGGGCTTTTAGAAGGGTTCTGTGGGGATGTAGAAGGGTCTGGGTGCTTTTAGATGGGTCCTGGGGGGCTCTAGAAGGGTCTGGGGACCATTAGAGGGGCCCTGGGGGCCTCTAGAAGGGTCTGGGGGATTTTAGAAGGGTCCTGGGGAGCTCTAGAAGTGTCTGGAGGCTTTTAGAAGGGTCCTGGGGGGCTCTAGAAGGGTGTTAGGGCTTTTAGAAGCGTCCTGGGGGCATCTAGAAGGCTCTGAGGGCTATTAGAAGGGTCCTGGGGGGCTCTAGAAGGGTCTGGGGGCTTTTAGAATGGTCTTGGGGGGCTCTAGAGGGGTCTGGGTCTTTTAGAAGGGTCCTGGTGGGCTCTAGAAGGATCTGGGGACAGTTAGGAGGGTCCTGAGGGGATGTTGAATGGTCTGAGTGCTTTTAGATGGGTCCTGTAGGGCTAAAAAAGGTTCCTAACCCTATCCCTAACCCTAACTCTTACTCTAACCCTAACTCTAACACAAACCCAAACCCAAACCCTAACCCTAACCCTAACCCTAAACCTAACCCTAACCCTAACCCTAACCCTAACCCTAACCCTAACCCTAACCCTAACTCTAACCCTAACCCTAACCCTAACCCTAACCGTAACCACAACCCTAACTCTAACCCTAACCCTAACCCTAACCCTTACCCTAACCCTAACCCTAACCCTAACCCTAACCCTAACCCTAACCCTAACTCTAACCCTAACCCTTACCCTAACCCTAACCCTAACCCTAACCCTAACCCTAACCCTAACCCTAACCCTAATCCTAACTCTAACCCTAACCCTAACCCTAACTCTAACTATAACCCTAACCCTAACCCTAACCCTAACTCTAACCCTAACCCTAACCCTAACCCTAACTCTAACCCTAACCCTAACTCTAACCCTAACCCTAACCCTAACTCTAACTCTAACCCTAAACCTAACCCTACCCCTAACCCTAACCCTAACCCTAACCCTAACTCTAACTCTAACCCCAACCCTAACCCTAACCCTAACCCTAACCCTAACCCTAACCCTGCCTCTAACCCCTAGAAGTATCTGGGGGCTTTTAGAAGAGTCCTTGAAGGATCTAGGAGGGTCTAGGGTCTCTAAAAAGGTTCCTAAGGGGCTCCGGAAGGGTTTGGGGTCTTTTAGAAGGGTCCTCGGTGGCTCTAGAAGGGTCTAGGGTATTGTAGAAGGGTCCTAAGGGGGTTTAGTAGGGCCTGGGGGGCTTTATAAGATTTTGGGGGCCTTTATAAGGTTTTGGGGGGCTCTAGAAAGTCCGGGGGCTTTGAGAAGCACACTGGGGGCTCTAAAAGTGTCTGGGTGCTTTTAGAAGGTTCCTGGGGGGCTCTAGAAGGGTCTGGGTGCTTCTAGAGCAAAAATTTTAATTTTGCACATTTGGGGAATTCGCAGGGCTCAGCACACCCGGAGTGCAAAGGATGAGCCTGGCCTGGGAAAAGCACCTGCTTGATCAGGGTGTCTCCCCTGCCAGCTAAGTACAAAGGACCCAGACCATTCTAGAGCCCCCAAGGACCCTTCCAAAAGCCCCCAGACCCTTCTGGAGACGTTCAGGTTCCTTTGAAAAGGCCCCAGACCTTTCTAGAGCCTCCCAAGACACCTCTAAAAGCCCCCAGACCCTTCTAGACCCTCCCCGGATCCTTCTAAAAGCCCCGAGACCCTTCTAGAGGATCCCAGGACCCTTCTAAAAGCCCCCAGACCCTTCTAGAGCCCCCCAGGACCCTTCTAAAAGCCCCCAGACCCTTCTAGAGGACCCAGGGCCCCTCTTAAGCCACCCCGTCCCTTCTAGAGCCCCCCAGGACCCTTCTAAAAGACCCCAGACCATTCTAGAGCACCCCAGGACACTTCTAAAAGCCCCCAGACCCTTCTAGAGCCCCCCAGGACCCTTCTCAAAACTTCCAGACCCTTCTAGAGCCCCCCAGGACCCTTCTAAAAGCCCCCAGACCCTTCTAGAGGCCCCAGGGCCCCTCTTAAGCAGCCCCGTCCCTTCTAGAGCATCCCAGGACCCTTCTAAAAGCCCCCAGACCCTTCTAGAGCAACCCAGGACCCTTCTAAAGGCCCCCAGACCCTTCTAGAGCCCCCCCGGACCCTTCTAAAAGCCCCTAGACCCTTCTATAGGCCCCCAGGACCCTTCTGAAAGCCCCCAGAACCTTCTAGAGCCCCACAGGACCCTTCTAAAAGCACCCAGACCATTCTTGAGCCCCCCAGGACCGTTCTAAAAGCACCCAGACCCTTCTAGAGACCCCCAGGACCATTCTGAAAGCCCCCAGAACCTCCTAGAGCCACCCAGGACCCTTCTAAAAGACCCCAGACCATTCTAGCCCCCCCCAGGACCCTTCTACAAGCCCCCAGACCCTTCTACAGCCCCCCAGGACCCTTCTAATAGCCCCCAGACTTGTCTAGAGGCCACCAGGACCCTTCTAAAAGTCCCCAGACCCTTCTAGAGCCCCCCCGGACCCTTGTAAAAGCCACCAGACACTTCTAGAGGCCCCCAGGACCCTTATAAAAGCACCCAGACCCTTCCAGAGCCTCCCAGGACCCTTCTGAACGCCCCCAGACCCTTCTAGAGGCACCCAGGACCCTTCTAAAAGCCTCTAGACCCTTCTAGAGCCCCCCAGGACCCTTCTAAAAGCACCCAGACCCTTCTAGAGCCTCCCAGGACCATTCTAAATGCACCCAGACCCTTCAAAACCCCCCAGGACACTTCTAAAAACCCCAGACCATTCTAGAGCACCCTAGGATCCTTCAAAAAGCCTAAAGACCCTTCTAGACCGTCCCCGGATCATTCTAAAAGCCCCCAGACCCTTCTAGAGCCCCCCAGGATCATTCTAAAAGCCCGCAGACCCTTCTAGAGCCCCCTAGGACCCATCTAAAAGCCCCCAGACCATTCTAGAGCCCCCCAGGACACATCTAAAAGCCCCCAGACCCTTCTAGAGTCCCCCAGGACCATTCTAAAAGACCCCAGACCCTTCTAGAGGCCCCCAGGACCCTTCTAAAAGTCCCGAGACCCTTCTAGAGGCAACCAGGACCCTTCTAAAAGCCCCCAGACCCTTCTAGACCCTCCCCGGATCCTTCTAAAAGCCCCCATACCCTTCTAGATCCTCCCAGGACCCTTCTAAAAGCCCCCAGACCCTTCTAGAGCCCCCCAGGACCCTTCTAAAAGCCCCCAGACCCTTCTAGAGCATCCCAGGACCCTTCTAAAAGCCCCCAGACCCTTCTAGATGTACCCAGGGCCCATCTTAAGGCCCGCAGACCATTCTAGAGCACGCCAAGACCCTTCTAAAAGCCCCCAGACCCTTCTAGACCCACCCAGGACCCTTCTAAAAGGCCGCAGAATCTTCTAGACCCTCTCCGGAGAATTCTAAAAGCCCCCAGACACATCTAGAGATCCCCAGGACCATTCTAAAAGGCCCCAGACCATTCTATAGCACCCCAGGACCCTTCTAAAAGAACCCAGACCATTCTAGAGCCCCCCCAGGGCCCATCTTAAGGCACCCCGTCCCTTCTAGAGCAGCCCAGGACCCTTCTAAAAGTCCCCAGACCCTTCCAGATCACCCCAGGACCCTTCTAAAAGCACCCAGACCCTTCTAGAGCCCCCCCGGACCCTTCTAAAAGCCCCTAGACCCTTCTAGAGGCCCCCAGGACCCTTCTGAAAGCACCCAGAACCTTCTAGAGCCCCACAGAACCCTTCTAAAAGCACCCAGACATTTCTACAGACCCCGAGGACCCTATAAAAGCCTACAGACCCTTCTAGAGACCCCCAGGACCCTTCTAAAAGCACCCAGACCCTTCTAGAGCCCCACAGGACCCTTCTAAAAGCACCCAGACCCTTCTAGAGCCCCCCAGGACCATTCTAATAGCCCCCAGACCATTCTAGACCCTCCCCGGATCCTTCTAAAAGCCCCCAGACCCTTCTAGAGCACCCCAGGACCTTTCTAAAAGAACCCAGACCCTTCTAGAGCACCCAAGGACCCTTCTAAAAGCCCCCAGACTAATCTAGACCCTCCCCGGATTCTTCTAAAAGCCCCCAGACCCTTCTAGAGCATCCCAGGACCCTTCTAAAAGCCCCCAGACCCTTCTAGAGGCCCCCAGGACCATTCTAAAAGCACCCAGACCCTTTTAGAGCCCCCCTGTACCCTTCTAAAATCCCCCAGACCCTTCTAGAGTCCCCCAGGACCCTTCTGAAAGCCCCCAGACCCTTCTACAGACCCCCAGGACCCTATAAAAGCCCCCAGACTCTTCTAGAGCAACCCAGGACCCTTCTAAAAGCACCCAGACCCTTCTAGAGCCCCCCCGGACCCATTTAAAATCCTCCAGACCCTTATACAGCCCCCCAGGACCCTTCTAAAAGACACCAGACACTTTTAGAGGCCCCAGGGCCCCTCTTAACCCCCCCCGTACCTTCTAGAGCAACCCAGGACCCTTCTAAAAGCCCCCAGACCCTTCTAGATCTCACCCGGACCCTTCTAAAAGCCCCTAGACCCTTCTAGAGGCCCCCACGACCCTTCTGAAAGCCCCCAGATCCTTCTAGAGCCCCACAGGACCCTTCTAAAAGCACCCAGACCCTTCTACAGACCCCCAGGACAGTATAAAAGACCCCAGACCCTTCTAGAGCCCCCCAGGACCCTTCTAAAAGCCCCCAGACCCTTCTAGAGCCCCCCAGGACCCTTCTAAAAGCCCCCAGACCCTTCTAGAGGCCCCAGGGCCCTTCTTAAGCCCCCCCGTCCCTTCTAGAGCACACCAGGACCCGTCTAAAAGCCTCTAGACCCTTCTAGAGCACTCCAGGACCTTTCCAAAAGCACCCAGACCCTTCTAGAGGCTCCCCGGACCCTTATAAAAGCACCCAGACCCTTCCAGAGCCTCCCAGGACCCTTCTAAAAGTCACCAGACCCTTCTAGAGCCTCCCAGGACCCTTCTAAAAGCACCCAGACCCTTCTAGACCCTACCCGGATCATTCTAAAAGACCCCAGACCCTTCTAGAGCCACCTAGGATCCTTCAAAAAGCAAGCAGACCCTTCTAGACCGTCCCTGGATCATTCTAAAAGCCCCCAGACCCTTCTAGAGCCCCCCAGGATCATTCTAAAAGCACCCTGACCCTTCTAGAGCCCCCTAGGACCCATCTAAAAGCACCCAGACCCTTCTAGAGACCCCCAGGACCCTTCTAAAAGCCCCCAGACCGTTCTAGACCCCCCCAGTACCCTTCTACAAGCACCCAGACCCTTCTAGAGCCCCCCAGGACCCTTCTAATAGCCCCCAGACCCGTCTAGGGGCCACCAGGACCCTTCTAAAAGTCCCCAGACACTTCTAGAGCCCCCCCGGACCATTGTAAATGCACCCAGACCCTTCTAGAGGCCCCCAGGACCCTTATAAAAGCACCCAGACCATTCCAGAGCCTCACAGGTCCCTTCTAAACGCCCCCAGACCCTTCTAGAGGCCCCCAGGACCCTTCTAAAACCCTCTAGACCCTTCTAGAGCCCCCCAGGACCCTTCTAAAAGCCCCCAGACCCTTCTAGAGCCTCCCAGGACCATTCTAAAAGCCCCCAGACCCTTCTAGAGCCCCCCAGGACCCTTCTAAAAGACCCCAGACCCTTCTAGAGCCGCCTAGGATCCTTCAAAAAGCATAAAGACCCTTCTAGACCGTCCCCGGATCATTCTAAAAGCCCCCAGACCCTTCTAGAGCCCCTCAGGACCCTTCTAAAAGCCCCCAGACCCTTCTAGAGCACCCCAGGACCCATCTAAAAGCCCCCAGATCCTTCTAGAGCACCCCAAGACCCTTCTAAAAGCTCCCAGACCCTTCTAGAGCCCCCCAGGACCATTCTAAAAGCTCCCAGACCCTTCTAGAGGCCCCCAGGACCCTTCTAAAACCCCTCAGACCCTTCTAGAGCCCCCCAGGACCCTTCTACAAGCCCCCAGACCCTTCTAGAACCACCCAGACCCTTCTAAAAGCACCCAGACCCTTCTAGAGGCCCCCAGGACCCGTCTAAAAGCCTCTAGACCCTTCTAGAGCCCCCCAGGACCTTTCTAAAATCACCCAGACCCTTCTAGAGGCTCCCCGGACCCTTATAAAAGCACCCCGACCCTTCTAGAGCCTCCCAGTACCCTTCTAAAAGCAACCAGACCCTTCTAGAGAACCCCAGGACCCTTCTAAAAGCCCCCAGACCCATCTAGACCCTCCTCGGATCCTTCTAAAAGCCCCCAGACCCTTCTAGAGCCCCCTAGGATCCTTCAAAAAGCGCCCAGACCTTTCTAGACCGTCCCCGGATCATTCTAAAAGCCCCCAGACCCTTCTAGAGCCCCCCAGGATCATTCTAAAAGCCCCCAGACCCTTCTAGAGCCCCCTAGGACCCATCTAAAAGCCCCCAGACCCTTCTAGAGGCCCCTAGGACCATTCTAAAAGCCCTCAGACCCTTCTAGACCCTCCCCGGATCCTTCGAAAAGCCCCCAGACCCTTCTAGAGCCCCCCAGGATCATTCTAAAAGCCCCCAGACCCTTCTAGAGCCCCCCAGTACCCTTCTAAAAGTCCCTAGACCCTTCTAGAGTCCCCCAGGACCCTTCTAAATGCCCCCAGACCCTTCTAGACCCTCCCCGGATCATTCTAAAAGCCCCCAGATTCCTCTAGAGCCTCCCAGGACCCTTCTAATAGCCCCCCGACTTTTCTAGACCCTCCCCGGATCCTTCTAAATGAACCCAGACCTTTCTAGGGCCCCCCAGAACCCCTCTAAAAGCCTCCAGACCCTTGTAGAGCCCCCCAGGACCCGTCTAAAAGCGCCCAGACCCTTCTAGACCCTCCCCTGATCATTCTAAAAGACCCCAGACCCTTCTAAAACCTCCCAGGACTATTCTAAAAGAACCCAGACCCTTCTAGACCCTCCCCGGATTATTCTAAAAGCCCCCAGACCCTTCTAGAGCCCCCCAAGACCCTTCTAAAAGCCTCCAGACCCTTCTAGAGCCCCCCCGAACCACTCTAATAGTTCTCAGACCCTTCTAGAGGCCCCCAGGACCCTTCTATAAGTCCCCAGACCCTTCTAGAGAACCCCAGGAACATTCTAAAAGCCCCCAGACCATTCTAGAGCCTCCCAGGAGCCTTCTAAAAGCCCCCAGACCCTTCTAGAGCCCCCCAGGATCATTCCAAAAGCCCCCAGACCCTTCTAGAGCCCCCTAGGACCCATCTAAAAGACCCCAGACCCTTCTAGAGGCCCCTAGGACCCTTCTAAAAGCACACAGACCCTTCTAGACCCTCCCCGGATCCTTCGAAAAGACCCCAGACCCTTCTAGAGCCCCCCAGGATCATTCTAAAAGCCCCGAGACCCTTCTAGAGCCCCCCAGTACCCTTCTAAAAGCCCCTAGACCCTTCTAGAGCACCCCAGGACCCTTCTAAAAGTCCCCAGGCCCTTCAAGAGCACCCCAGGACCCTTCTAAAAGCCCCCAGACCCTTCTAGAGCCCCCCCGGACCCTTCTAAAAGACCCCAGACCCTTCTAGAGGACCTCAGGACCCTTCTGAAAGCCAGCAGAACATTCTAGAGTCACCCAGGACCCTTCTAAAGGCACCCAGACCCTTCTAGAGCCCACCAGGACCCTTCTAAAATCGCCCAGACCCTTCTAGAGACTCCCAGGACCCTTCTGAAAGCCCCCAGAACATTCTAGAGCCCTCCAGGACCCTTCTAAAAGCACCCAGACCCTTCTAGAGCATCCGAGGACCCTTCTAAAATTCCCCAGACACTTCTAGAGCACCCCAGGACACTTCTAAAAGCCCCCAGACCCTTCTAGAGCCCCACCGGACCCTTCTAAAAGACCCCAGACCCTTCTAGAGCCACCCAGGACCCTTCTAAAAGCACCCAGAACCTTCTAGAGCCCCCCAGGAACCATCTACAAGCCCCCAGACCCTTCTAGAGCATCCCAGGACCCTTCTAAAAGCCCCCAGACCCATCTAGATCCTCCCAGGACCTTTCCAAAAGCCCCCAGACCCTTCTAGAGCCTCCCAGGACCCTTCTAAAAGCCCCCAGACCATTCTAGAGAACCCCAGGACCCTTCTAAAAGCCCCCAGACCCTTCTAGAGCCACCCAGGACCCTTCTAAAAGCCCCCAGACCCTTCTAGAGGACCCCAGGACCCTTCTGAAAGCCAGTAGAACATTCTAGAGTCACCCAGGACCATTCTAAAGGCACCCAGACCCTTCTAGAGCCACCCAGGACCCTTCTAAAAGCCCCCAGACCCTTCTTGAGACACCCAGGACCCTTCTGAAAGCCCCCAGAACCTTCTAGAGCCCTCCAGGACCCTTCTAAAAGCCCCAAGACCCTTCTAGAGAATCCGAGGACCCTTCTAAAATTCCCCAGACCCTTCTAGAGCCCCCCCGGACCCTTCTAAAAGCCCCCAGACCCTTCTAGAGCCACCCAGGACCCTTCTAAAAGCACCCCGACCATTCTAGAGCCCCCCAGGACCCTTCTAAAAGCCCCCAGACCCTTCTAGAGCAACCCAGGACCCTTCTGAAAGACCCCAGAACATTCTAGTGCCCCCCAGGACCATTCTAAAGGCACCCAGACCCTTCTAGAGCATCCGAGGACCCTTATAAAAGCACCCAGACCCTTCTAGAGCATCCCACGACCCTTCTAAAAGCCCCCAGACCCTTCTAGAGGCCCCTAGGACCCTTCTAAAACCTCCCAGAACACTTTAGAGCCACCCAGGACTCTTCTAAAAGCCCCCAGACCCTTCTAGAACCTCCCAGGACCCTTCTAAAAGCACCCAGACACTTCTAGAGCCCCCCAGGATCATTCTAAAAGCCTCCAGACCATTCTAGAGCCCCCTAGGACCCATCTAAAAGCCCCCAGACCCTTCTAGAGGCCCCTAGGACCCTTCTAAAAGACCCCAGACCCTTCTAGACCCTCCCCGGATCCTTCGAAAAGACCCCAGACCCTTCTAGAGCCCCCCAGGATCATTCTAAAAGCACCCAGACCCTTCTAGAGCCCCCCAGGATCATTCTAAAAGCCCCCAGATCATTCTAGAGCCCCCCAGGACTCTTCAAAAGGCCCCCAGACCCTTCTAGACCCTCCCCGGATCATTCTAAAAGCCCCCAGATTCTTCTAGAGCCTCCCAGGACCCTTCTAATAGCCCCCCGACGTTTCTAGACCCTCCCCGGATCCTTCTAAATGAACCCAGACCTTTCTAGGGTCCCCCAGAACCCCTCTAAAAGCCTCCAGACCCTTGTAGAGCCATCCAGGACCCGTCTAAAAGCGCCCAGACCCTTCTAGACCCTCCCCTGATCATTCTAAAAGACCCCAGACCCTTCTAAAACCTCCCAAGACTATTCTAAAAGAACCCAGACCCTTCTAGACCCTCCCCGGATTATTCTAAAAGCCCCCAGACCCTTCTAGAGTCCCCCAAGACCCTTCTAAAAGCCTCCAGACCCTTCTAGAGCCCCCCCGGACCACTCTAATAGATCCCAGACCCTTCTAGAGGCCCCCAGGATAATTCTAAATGCCCCCAGAACCTTCTAGAGAAGCCCGGGACCCTTCTAAAAGCCCCCAGACCCCTCTAGAGCCCCCCAGGACCCTTCTAAAAGCCCCCAGAACCTTCTAGACCCTCCCAGGACCCTTCTATAAACACCCAGACCCTTCTAGAGCCTCCCAGGACCATTCTAAAAGCCCCCAGACCCTTCTAGACCCCCCCAGGACCCTTCTAAAAGCCCCCAGACCCTTCTAGAGCCCACCAGGACCCTTCTGAAAGGCCGCAGACACATCTAGACACTCCCCGGATCTTTCTAAAAGACCCCAGACACTTCTAGAGATCACCAGGAGCATTCTAAAAGCCCCCAGACCCTTCTAGAGCACTCCAGGACCCTTCTAAAAGCCCCCAGACCCTTCTAGAGCCCCCCAGGGCCCCTTTTAAGGCACCCCGTCCCTTCTAGGACACCCCAGGACCCTTCTTAAAGTCCCCAGACCCTTCTAGAGCACCCCAGGACCCTTCTAAAAGCCCCCAGACCATTCTAGAGCACCCCCGGACCCTTCTAAAAGCCTCCAGACCCTTCTAGAGGATCCCTGGACCTTTCTGAAAGCCCCCAGAACCTTCTAGAGCATAACAGGACAGTTCTAAAAGCCCCCAGACCCTTCTAGAGCATCCCAGGACAGTTCTAAAAGCCCCCAGACCCTTCTAGAGCCTCCCAGGACCCATCTAAAAGCTACCAGACCCTTCTAGAGACCCCCAGGACCCTTCTAAAAGCCCCCAGACCCTTCTAGAGCCACCCAGGACGCTTCTAAAAGCCCCCAGACCCTTCTAGAGACCTCCAGGACCCTTCTAAAAGCCCCCAGACCCTTCTAGAGCCCCCCAGGACCCTTCTAAAAGCCCCCAGACCCTTCTAGAGCACCCCAGGACCCTTCTAAAAGCCCCCAGACCCTTCTTGAGCCCCCCAGGTCCCTTCTAAAAGCCCCCAGACCCTTCTAGCGGCACCCAGGACCCTTCTACAAGCCCCCAGACCCTTCTAGAGCCCCCCAGAACCCTTCTAAAAGCTCCCAGAGCTTTCTAGATGCCCCCAGGACCCTTCTAAAAGCCCCCAGACCCTTCTAGAGCCCCCCAGGACCCTTCTACAAGCCCCCAGACCCTTCTAGAGCCACCCAGGACCCTTCTAAAAGCACCCAGACCCTTCTAGAGGCCCCCAGGACCCGTCTAAAAGCCTCTAGACCCTTCTAGAGCCCCCCCGGACCCTTATAAAAGCACCCCGACCCTTCTAGAGCCTCCCAGTACCCTTCTAAAAGCAACCAGACCCTTCTAAAGACCCCCAGGACCCTTCTAAAAGCCCCCAGACCCTTCTAGAGCCACCTAGGATCCTTCAAAAAGCACCCAGACCTTTCTAGACCGTCCCCGGATCATTCTAAAAGCCCCCAGACCCTTCTAGAGACCCCTAAGATCATTCTAAAAGCCCCCAGACCCTTCTAGAGCCCCCCATGATCATTCAAAAAGCCCCCAGATCCTTCTAGAGGCCCCTAGGACCCATCTAAAAGCCCCCAGACCCTTCTAGAGTCCCCTAGGACACTTCTAAAAGCCCCCAGACACTTCTAGAGCCCCCCAGGCCTCCTCTTAAGGCACCCCGTCCCTTCTAGAGCACCCCAGGACCCGTCTAAAAGCCCCCAGACCATTCTAGAGGCCCCCTGGACCTTTCTGAAAGCACCCAGAACATTCTAGAGCCCCCCAGGACCCTTCTAAAAGCACCCAGACCCTTCTAGAGCATCCCAGGACCATTCTAAAAGCCCCCAGACCCTTCTAGAGCCTCCCAGGATCCTTCTAAAAGCCCCCAGACTCTTCTAGAGCCACCCAGGACCCTTCTAAAAGCCCCCTGACCCTTCTAGAGCCTACCAGGACCTTTCTACAAGCACCCAGACCCTTCTAGATACCCCCAGGACCCTTCTAAAAGCACCCAGACCCTTCTAGAGCACCCCAGGACCTTTCTAAAAGCCCCCAGACCCTTCTAGAGCCTACCAGGACCTTTCTACAAGCACCCAGACCCTTCTAGAGCCCCCAAGGACCCTTCTAAAAGCCCCCAGACCCTTCTAGAGGCCCCCAGGACCCTTCTAAAAGCCACCAGACCCTTCTAGAGCCCCCCCAGGACCATTCTACAAGCCCCCAGACCCTTCTAGAGCCCCCCAGGACCCTTCTACAAGCCCCCAGACCAATCTAGATCCACCCAGGACCCTTCTAAAAGCCCCCAGACCCTTCTAGAGGCCCCCAGGACTCGTCTAAAAGCCTCTAGACCCTTCTAGAGCCCCCCCAGGACCTTTCTAAAAGCACCCAGACCCTTCTAGAGGCTCCCCGGTCCCTTATAAAAGCACCCAGACCCTTCTAGAGCCTCCCAGGACCCTTCTAAAAGCCACCAGACCCTTCTAGAGACCCCCAGGACCCTTCTAAAAGCCCCCAGACCCTTCTAGACACTCCCCGGATCCTTCTAAACGCCCTCAGACCCTTCAAGAGCCCCCTAGGATCCTTCAAAAAGCACCCAGACCCTTCTAGACCGTCCCCGGATCATTCTAAAAGCCCCCAGAAACTTCTAGAGCCCCCCAGGACCCTTCTAAAAGCCCCCTGACCCTTCTAGAGCCCTCTATGACCCATCTAAATGCCCCCAGACCCTTCTAGAGGCCACCAGGACCCTTCTAAAAGCCCCCAGACCCTTCTAGACCCTCCCCGGATCCTTCTAAAAAACCCCAGACCATTCTAGAGCCTCCCAGGACCATTCTAAAGCCCTCAGACCATTCTAGAGGACACCAGGACCCTTCTAAAAGCCCCCAGACACTTCTAGAGCCCCCCAGGACCCTTCTAAAAGCCTACAGACCCTTCTAGAGCCCCCCAGGACCCTTCTAAAAGCCCCCAGACCAATCTAGAGGTCCCCAGGGCCCTCTTAATGCACCCCGTCCATTCTAGAGCACCCCAGGACCCTTCTAAAAGTCCCCAGACCCTTATAGAGCACCCCAGGACCCTTCTAAAAGCCCCAAGACCCTTCTAGAGCCCCCCAGGACCCTTCTAAAAGCCCCCAGACCCTTCTAGAGCATCCCAGGACAGTTCTAAAAGCCCCCAGACCCTTCTAGAGCCTCCCAGGACCCATCTAAAAGCTACCAGACCCTTCTAGAGACCCCCAGGACCCTTCTAAAAGCCCCCAGACCCTTCTAGAGCCACCCAGGACGCTTCTAAAAGCCCCCAGACCCTTCTAGAGACCTCCAGGACCCTTCTAAAAGCCCCCAGACCCTTCTAGAGCCCCCCAGGACCCTTCTAAAAGCCCCCAGACCCTTCTAGAGCACCCCAGGACCCTTCTAAAAGCCCCCAGACCCTTCTTGAGCCCCCCAGGTCCCTTCTAAAAGCCCCCAGACCCTTCTAGCGGCACCCAGGACCCTTCTACAAGCCCCCAGACCCTTCTAGAGCCCCCCAGAACCCTTCTAAAAGCTCCCAGAGCTTTCTAGATGCCCCCAGGACCCTTCTAAAAGCCCCCAGACCCTTCTAGAGCCCCCCAGGACCCTTCTACAAGCCCCCAGACCCTTCTAGAGCCACCCAGGACCCTTCTAAAAGCACCCAGACCCTTCTAGAGGCCCCCAGGACCCGTCTAAAAGCCTCTAGACCCTTCTAGAGCCCCCCCGGACCCTTATAAAAGCACCCCGACCCTTCTAGAGCCTCCCAGTACCCTTCTAAAAGCAACCAGACCCTTCTAAAGACCCCCAGGACCCTTCTAAAAGCACCCAGACCCTTCTAGAGCCACCTAGGATCCTTCAAAAAGCACCCAGACCTTTCTAGACCGTCCCCGGATCATTCTAAAAGCCCCCAGACCCTTCTAGAGACCCCCAAGATCATTCTAAAAGCCCCCAGACCCTTCTAGAGCCCCCCATGATCATTCAAAAAGCCCCCAGATCCTTCTAGAGGCCCCTAGGACCCATCTAAAAGCCCCCAGACCCTTCTAGAGTCCCCTAGGACACTTCTAAAAGCCCCCAGACACTTCTAGAGCCCCCCAGGCCTCCTCTTAAGGCACCCCGTCCCTTCTAGAGCACCCCAGGACCCGTCTAAAAGCCCCCAGACCCTTCTAGAGGCCCCCTGGACCTTTCTGAAAGCACCCAGAACATTCTAGAGCCCCCCAGGACCCTTCTAAAAGCACCCAGACCCTTCTAGAGCATCCCAGGACCATTCTAAAAGCCCCCAGACCCTTCTAGAGCCTCCCAGGATCCTTCTAAAAGCCCCCAGACTCTTCTAGAGCCACCCAGGACCCTTCTAAAAGCCCCCTGACCCTTCTAGAGCCTACCAGGACCTTTCTACAAGCACCCAGACCCTTCTAGATACCCCCAGGACCCTTCTAAAAGCACCCAGACCCTTCTAGAGCACCCCAGGACCTTTCTAAAAGCCCCCAGACCCTTCTAGAGCCTACCAGGACCTTTCTACAAGCACCCAGACCCTTCTAGAGCCCCCAAGGACCCTTCTAAAAGCCCCCAGACCCTTCTAGAGGCCCCCAGGACCCTTCTAAAAGCCACCAGACCCTTCTAGAGCCCCCCCAGGACCATTCTACAAGCCCCCAGACCCTTCTAGAGCCCCCCAGGACCCTTCTACAAGCCCCCAGACCAATCTAGATCCACCCAGGACCCTTCTAAAAGCCCCCAGACCCTTCTAGAGGCCCCCAGGACTCGTCTAAAAGCCTCTAGACCCTTCTAGAGCCCCCCGAGGACCTTTCTAAAAGCACCCAGACCCTTCTAGAGGCTCCCCGGTCCCTTATAAAAGCACCCAGACCCTTCTAGAGCCTCCCAGGACCCTTCTAAAAGCCACCAGACCCTTCTAGAGACCCCCAGGACCCTTCTAAAAGCCCCCAGACCCTTCTAGACACTCCCCGGATCCTTCTAAACGCCCTCAGACCCTTCAAGAGCCCCCTAGGATCCTTCAAAAAGCACCCAGACCCTTCTAGACCGTCCCCGGATCATTCTAAAAGCCCCCAGAAACTTCTAGAGCCCCCCAGGACCCTTCTAAAAGCCCCCTGACCCTTCTAGAGCCCTCTATGACCCATCTAAATGCCCCCAGACCCTTCTAGAGGCCACCAGGACCCTTCTAAAAGCCCCCAGACCCTTCTAGACCCTCCCCGGATCCTTCTAAAAAACCCCAGACCATTCTAGAGCCTCCCAGGACCATTCTAAAGCCCTCAGACCATTCTAGAGGACACCAGGACCCTTCTAAAAGCCCCCAGACACTTCTAGAGCCCCCCAGGACCCTTCTAAAAGCCTACAGACCCTTCTAGAGCCCCCCAGGACCCTTCTAAAAGCCCCCAGACCAATCTAGAGGTCCCCAGGGCCCTCTTAATGCACCCCGTCCATTCTAGAGCACCCCAGGACCCTTCTAAAAGTCCCCAGACCCTTCTAGAGCACCCCAGGACCCTTCTAAAAGCCCCAAGACCCTTCTAGAGCCCCCCAGGACCCTTCTAAAAGCACCCAGACCCTTATAGAGGCCCCCAGGAACCTTCTGAAAGCCCCAAGAACCTTCTAGACCATCCCAGGACCCTTCTAAAAGAACCCAGACCCTTCTAGGGCTCCCCAGGACCCTTCTAAAAGCCCCCAGACCATTCTAGAGACCCCCAGGACCCTTCTGAAAGCCTCCAGAACCTTCTAGATCCACCCAGGACCCTTCTAAAAGCCACCAGACCCTTCTAGAGCCCCCCAGGACCATTCTAAAAGCACCCAGACCCTTCTAGAGACACCCAGGACCCTTCTAAATGCCCCCAGACCCTTCTAGATAAGCCAGGACCCTTCGAAAAGCAACCAGAACCTTCTAGAGCCACCCAGGACCATTCTAAAAGCCCCCAAACCCTTCTAGAGCCTCCCAGGACCCTTCTAAAAGCACCCAGACCCTTCTAGAGAGCCCCAGGACCATTCTAAAGGCCCCCAGACTCTTCTAGACCCTCCCCGGATCATTCTAAAAGCCCTCAGACCCTTCTAGATACCCCCAGGACCCTTTAAAAGGCCCCCAGACCCTTCTAGACCCTCCCCGGATCATTCTGAAAGCGCCCAGACCCTTCTAGAGCCTCGCAGGACCCCTCTAAAAGCCCCCAGACCCTTCTAGAGCCCCCGAGGACCCTTCTAAAAGCCCCCAGACCCTTCTAGAGGCCCCTAGGACCCTTCTAAAAGACCCCAGACCCTTCTAGACCCTCCCCGGATCCTTCGAAAAGACCCCAGACCCTTCTAGAGCCCCCCAGGATCATTCTAAAAGCCCCCAGAACCTTCTAGAGCCCCCCAGGACCCTTCTAAAAGCACCCAGACCCTTCTAGAGAGCCCCAGGACCATTCTAAAGGACCCCAGACCCTTCTAGACCCTCCCCGGATCATTCTAAAAGCCCCCAGATTCTTCTAGAGCCTCCCAGGACCCTTCTAATAGCCCCCCGACTTTTCTAGACCCTCCCCGGATCCTTCTAAATGAACCCAGACCTTTCTAGTGCCCCCCAGAACCCCTCTAAAAGCCTCCAGACCCTTGTAGAGCCATCCAGGACCCGTCTAAAAGCGCCCAGACCCTTCTAGACCCTCCCCTGATCATTCTAAAAGACCCCAGACCCTTCTAAAAGCTCCCAGGAATATTCTAAAAGAACCCAGACCCTTCTAGACCCTCCCCGGATTATTCTAAAAGCCCCCAGACCCTTCTAGAGCCCCCCAAGACCCTTCTAAAAGCCTCCAGACCCTTCTAGAGCCCCCCCGAACCACTCTAATAGTTCTCAGACCCTTCTAGAGGCCCCCAGGATACTTCTAAATGCCCCCAGACCCTTCTAGAGAACCCCGGGACCCTTCTAAAAGCCCCCAGACCCCTCTAGAGAACCCCAGGAACATTCTAAAAGCCCCCAGACCATTCTAGAGCCTCCCAGGAGCCTTCTAAAAACCCCCAGACCCTTCTAGAGCCCCCCGGACCACTCTAATAGATCCCAGACCCTTCTAGAGGCCCCCAGGATACTTCTAAATGCCCCCAGACCCTTCTAGAGAACCCCGGGACCCTTCTAAAAGCACCCAGACCCCTCTAGAGCCCCCCAGGACCCTTCTAAAAGCCCCCAGAACCTTCTAGACCCTCCCCGGATCATTCTAAAAGCCCCCAGACCCTTCTAGAGACCCCCATGACCCTTCTAAAAGCACTCAGACCCTTCTAGAGGGCCCCAGGACCCTTCTAAAAGCACCCAGACCCTTCTAGAGCCTCCCAGGACCATTCTAAAAGCCCCCAGACCCTTCTAGACCCCCCCAGGACCCTTCTAAAAGCCCCCAGACCCTTCTAGAGCCCCCCAGGACCCTTCTGAAATGCCGCAGACACATCTAGACACTCCCCGGATCTTTCTAAAAGACCCCAGACACTTCTAGAGATCCCCAGGAGCATTCTAAAAGCCCCCAGACCCTTCTAGAGCACTCCAGGACCCTTCTAAAAGCCCCCAGACCCTTCTAGAGCCCCCCAGGGCCCCTCTTAATGCACCCCGTCCCTTCTTGTACACCCCAGGACCCTTCTTAAAGTCCCCAGACCCTTCTAGAGCACCCCAGGACCCTTCTAAAAGCCCCCAAACCCTTCTAGAGCCCCCCCGGACCCTTCTAAAAGCCTCCAGACCCTTCTAGAGGACCCCTGGACACTTCTGAAAGCCCCCAGAACCTTCTAGACCATCCCAGGACAGTTCTAAAAGCCCCCAGACCCTTCTAGAGCATCCCAGGACAGATCTAAAAGCCCCAGACCCTTCTAGAGCCTCCCAGGACCCTTCTAAAAGCTCCCAGACCCTTCTAGAGACCCCCAGGACCCTTATAAAAGCCCCCAGACCCTTCTAGAGCCACCCAGGACGCTTCTAAAAGCCCCCAGACCCTTCTAGAGACCTCCAGGATTCTTCTAAAAGCCCCCAGACCCTTCTAGAGCCCCCCAGGACCCTTCTAAAAGACCCCAGACCCTTCTAGAGCACCCCAGGACCCTTCTAAAAGCCCCCAGACCCTACTTGAGCCCCCCAGGACCCTTCTAAAAGCCCCCAGACCCTTCTAGAGACCTCCAGGACCCTTCTAAAAGCCCCCAGACCCTTCTAGAGCCCCCCAGGACCCTTCTACAAGCCCCCAGACCCTTCTAGAGCCCCCCAGAACCCTTCTAAAAGCTCCCAGAGCTTTCTAGATGCCCACAGGACCCTTCTAAAAGCCCCCAGACCCTTCTAGAGCCCCCCAGGACCCTTCTACAAGCACCCAGACCCTTCTAGAGCCACCCAGGACCCTTCTAAAAGCACCCAGACGCTTCTAGAGCCCCCCAGGACCCTTCTAAAAGCACCCAGACCCTTCTAGAGCATCCCAGGACCATTCTAAAAGCCCCCAGACCCTTCTAGAGCCTCCCAGGATCCTTCTAAAAGCCCCCAGACTCTTCTAGAGCCACCCAGGACCCTTCTAAAAGCCCCCTGACCCTTCTAGAGCCTACCAGGACCTTTCTACAAGCACCCAGACCCTTCTAGAGCCCCCCAGGACCCTTCTAAAAGCACCCAGACCATTCTAGAGCACCCCAGGACCTTTCTAAAAGCCCCCAGACCCTTCTAGAGCCTACCAGGACCTTTCTACAAGCACCCAGACCCTTCTAGAGCCCCCAAGGACCCTTCTAAAAGCCCCCAGACCCTTCTAGAGGCCCCCAGGACCCTTCTAAAAGCCACCAGACCCTTCTAGAGCCCCCCCAGGACCATTCTACAAGCCCCCAGACCCTTCTAGAGCCCCCCAGGACCCTTCTACAAGCCCCCAGACCAATCTAGATCCACCCAGGACCCTTCTAAAAGCCCCCAGACCCTTCTAGAGGCCCCCAGGACTCGTCTAAAAGCCTCTAGACCCTTCTAGAGCCCCCCCAGGACCTTTCTAAAAGCACCCAGACCCTTCTAGAGGCTCCCCGGTCCCTTATAAAAGCACCCAGACCCTTCTAGAGCCTCCCAGGACCCTTCTAAAAGCCACCAGACCCTTCTAGAGACCCCCAGGACCCTTCTAAAAGCCCCCAGACCCTTCTAGACACTCCCCGGATCCTTCTAAACGCCCTCAGACCCTTCAAGAGCCCCCTAGGATCCTTCAAAAAGCACCCAGACCCTTCTAGACCGTCCCCGGATCATTCTAAAAGCCCCCAGAAACTTCTAGAGCCCCCCAGGACCCTTCTAAAAGCCCCCTGACCCTTCTAGAGCCCTCTATGACCCATCTAAATGCCCCCAGACCATTCTAGAGGCCACCAGGACCCTTCTAAAAGCCCCCAGACCCTTCTAGACCCTCCCCGGATCCTTCTAAAAAACCCCAGACCATTCTAGAGCCTCCCAGGACCATTCTAAAGCCCTCAGACCATTCTAGAGGACACCAGGACCCTTCTAAAAGCCCCCAGACACTTCTAGAGCCCCCCAGGACCCTTCTAAAAGCCTACAGACCCTTCTAGAGCCCCCCAGGACCCTTCTAAAAGCCCCCAGACCAATCTAGAGGTCCCCAGGGCCCTCTTAAGGCACCCCGTCCATTCTAGAGCACCCCAGGACCCTTCTAAAAGTCCCCAGACCCTTCTAGAGCCCCCCAGGACCCTTCTAAAAGCACCCAGACCCTTATAGAGGCCCCCAGGACCCTTCTGAAAGCCCCAAGAACCTTCTAGACCATCCCAGGACCCTTCTAAAAGAACCCAGACCCTTCTAGGGCTCCCCAGGACCCTTCTAAAAGCCCCCAGACCATTCTAGAGACCCCCATGACCCTTCTGAAAGCCTCCAGAACCTTCTAGATCCACCCAGGACCCTTCTAAAAGCCACCAGACCCTTCTAGAGCCCCCCAGGACCATTCTAAAAGCACCCAGACCCTTCTAGAGACACCAGGGCCCTTCTAAATGCCCCCAGACCCTTCTAGATAAGCCAGGACCCTTCGAAAAGCAACCAGAACCTTCTAGAGCCACCCAGGACCATTCTAAAAGCCCCCAGACCCTTCTAGAGACCTCCAGGACCCTTCTAAAAGCCCCCAGACCCTTCTAGAGCCCCCCAAAACCCTTCTAAAAGCACCCAGACCCTTCTAGAGCACCCCAGGACCCTTCTAAAAGCCCCCAGACCCTTCTTGAGCCCCCCAGGACCCTTCTAAAAGCCCCCAGACCCTTCTAGCGGCACCCAGGACCCTTCTACAAGCCCCCAGACCCTTCTAGAGCACACCAGAACCCTTCTAAAAGCTCCCAGAGCTTTCTAGATGCCCACAGGACCCTTCTAAAAGCTCCCAGACCCTTCTAGAGACCCCCAGGACCCTTCTACAAGCACCCAGACCCTTCTAGAGCCACCCAGGACCCTTCTAAAAGCACCCCAGACCCTTCTAGAGGCCCCCAGGACTCGTCTAAAAGCCTCTAGACCCTTCTTGAGCCCCCAGGACCTTTCTAAAAGCACCCAGACTCTTCTAGAGAACCCCAGGACCCTTCTAAAAGCCCCCAGACCCTTCTAGACCTTCCCGGATCCTTCTAAAAGCCCCCAGACCCTTCTAGAGCACCTAGGATCCTTCAAAAAGCACCCAGAACTTTCTAGACCGTCCCGGATCATTCTAAAAGCCCCCAGACCCTTCTAGAGCTCCCCAGGATCATTCTAAAAGCCCCCAGACCCTTCTAGAGCCCCCCCATGGATCATTCCAAAAGCCCCCAGACCCTTCTAGAGGCCCCTAGGACCCTTCTAAAAGCCCACAGACCCTTCTAGACCCTCCCCGGATCCTTCGAAAGACCCCAGACCCTTCTAGAGCCCCCCAGGACCCTTCTAAAAGCCCCCAGACCCTTCTAGAGCCCCCCAGTACCCTTCTAAAAGCCCCCCGACTTTTCTAGACCCTCCCCGGATCCTTCTAAATGAACCCAGACCTTTCTAGTGCCCCCCAGAACCCCTCTAAAAGCCTCCAGACCCTTGTAGAGCCATCCAGGACCCGTCTAAAAGCGCCCAGACCCTTCTAGACCCTCCCTGATCATTCTAAAAGACCCCAGACCCTTCTAAAAGCTCCCAGGAATATTCTAAAAGAACCCAGACCCTTCTAGACCCTCCCCGGATTATTCTAAAAGCCCCCAGACCCTTCTAGAGCCCCCCAAGACCCTTCTAAAAGCCTCCAGACCCTTCTAGAGCCCCCCCGAACCACTCTAATAGTTCTCAGACCCTTCTAGAGGCCCCCAGGATACTTCTAAATGCCCCCAGACCCTTCTAGAGAACCCCGGGACCCTTCTAAAAGCCCCCAGACCCCTCTAGAGAACCCCAGGAACATTCTAAAAGCCCCCAGACCATTCTAGAGCCTCCCAGGAGCCTTCTAAAAACCCCCAGACCCTTCTAGAGCCCCCCGGACCACTCTAATAGATCCCAGACCCTTCTAGAGGCCCCCAGGATACTTCTAAAATGCCCCCCAGACCCTTCTAGAGAACCCCGGGACCCTTCTAAAAGCACCCAGACCCCTCTAGAGCCCCCCAGGGACCCTTCTAAAAGCCCCCAGAACCTTCTAGACCCTCCCCGGATCATTCTAAAAGCCCCCAGACCCTTCTAGAGACCCCCATGACCCCTTCTAAAAGCACTCAGACCCTTCTAGAGGGCCCCAGGACCCTTCTAAAAGCACCCAGACCCTTCTAGAGCCTCCCAGGACCATTCTAAAAGCCCCCAGACCCTTCTAGACCCCCCCCAGGACCCTTCTAAAAGCCCCCAGACCCTTCTAGAGCCCCCCAGGACCCTTCTGAAAGGCCGCAGACACATCTAGACACTCCCCGGATCTTTCTAAAAGACAACAGACACTTCTAGAGATCCCCAGGAGCATTCTAAAAGCCCCCAGACCCTTCTAGAGCACTCCAGGACCCTTCTAAAAGCCCCAGACCCTTCTAGAGCCCCCCAGGGCCCTCTTAAGGCACCCCGTCCCTTCTTGTACACCCCAGGACCCTTCTTAAAGTCCCCAGACCCTTCTAGAGCACCCCAGGACCCTTCTAAAAGCCCCCAAACCCTTCTAGAGCCCCCCCGGACCCTTCTAAAAGCCTCCAGACCCTTCTAGAGGACCCCTGGACACTTCTGAAAGCCCCCAGAACCTTCTAGACCATCCCAGGACAGTTCTAAAAGCCCCCAGACCCTTCTAGAGCATCCCAGGACAGATCTAAAAGCCCCAGACCCTTCTAGAGCCTCCCAGGACCCTTCTAAAAGCTCCCAGACCCTTCTAGAGACCCCCAGGACCCTTCTAAAAGCCCCCAGACCCTTCTAGAGCCACCCAGGACGCTTCTAAAAGCCCCCAGACCCTTCTAGAGACCTCCAGGACCCTTCTAAAAGCCCCCAGACCCTTCTAGAGCCCCCCAGGACCCTTCTAAAAGACCCCAGACCCTTCTAGAGCACCCCAGGACCCTTCTAAAAGCCCCCAGACCCTTCTTGAGCCCCCCAGGACCCTTCTAAAAGCCCCCAGACCCTTCTAGCGGCACCCAGGACCCTTTTACAAGCCCCCAGACCCTTCTAGAGCCCCCCAGAACCCTTCTAAAAGCTCCCAGAGCTTTCTAGATGCCCACAGGACCCTTCTAAAAGCCCCCAGACCCTTCTAGAGCCCCCCAGGACCCTTCTACAAGCACCCAGACCCTTCTAGAGCCACCCAGGACCCTTCTAAAAGCACCCAGACGCTTCTAGAGCCCCCCAGGACCCTTCTAAAAGCACCCAGACCCTTCTAGAGCATCCCAGGACCATTCTAAAAGCCCCCAGACCCTTCTAGAGCCTCCCAGGATCCTTCTAAAAGCCCCCAGACTCTTCTAGAGCCACCCAGGACCCTTCTAAAAGCCCTCTGACCCTTCTAGAGCCCCCCAGGACCCTTCTAAAAGCACCCAGACCATTCTAGAGCACCCCAGGACCTTTCTAAAAGCCCCCAGACCCTTCTAGAGCCTACCAGGACCTTTCTACAAGCACCCAGACCCTTCTAGAGCCCCCAAGGACCCTTCTAAAAGCCCCCAGACCCTTCTAGAGGCCCCCAGGACCCTTCTAAAAGCCACCAGACCCTTCTAGAGCCCCCCAGGACCCTTCTACAAGCCCCCAGACCAATCTAGAGGCCCCCAGGTCTCGTCTAAAAGCCTCTAGACCCTTCTAGAGCCCCCCCAGGACCTTTCTAAAAGCACCCAGACCCTTCTAGAGGCTCCCCGGTCCCTTATAAAAGCACCCAGACCCTTCTAGAGCCCCCCAGGACCCTTCTAAAAGCCCCCAGACCCTTCTAGAGGCCCCCAGGTCTCGTCTAAAAGCCTCTAGACCCTTCTAGAGCCCCCCCAGGACCTTTCTAAAAGCACCCAGACCCTTCTAGAGGCTCCCCGGTCCCTTATAAAAGCACCCAGACCCTTCTAGAGCCTCCCAGGACCCTTCTAAAAGCCACCAGACCCTTCTAGAGACCCCCAGGACCCTTCTAAAAGCCCCCAGACCCTTCTAGACACTCCCCGGATCCTTCTAAACGCCCTCAGACCCTTCAAGAGCCCCCTAGGATCCTTCAAAAAGCACCCAGACCCTTCTAGACCGTCCCCGGATCATTCTAAAAGCCCCCAGAAACTTCTAGAGCCCCCCAGGACCCTTCTAAAAGCCCCCTGACCCTTCTAGAGCCCTCTATGACCCATCTAAATGCCCCCAGACCATTCTAGAGGCCACCAGGACCCTTCTAAAAGCCCCCAGACCCTTCTAGACCCTCCCCGGATCCTTCTAAAAAACCCCAGACCATTCTAGAGCCTCCCAGGACCATTCTAAAGCCCTCAGACCATTCTAGAGGACACCAGGACCCTTCTAAAAGCCCCCAGACACTTCTAGAGCCCCCCAGGACCCTTCTAAAAGCCTACAGACCCTTCTAGAGCCCCCCAGGACCCTTCTAAAAGCCCCCAGACCAATCTAGAGGTCCCCAGGGCCCTCTTAAGGCACCCCGTCCATTCTAGAGCACCCCAGGACCCTTCTAAAAGTCCCCAGACCCTTCTAGAGCACCCCAGGACCCTTCTAAAAGCCCCAAGACCCTTCTAGAGCCCCCCAGGACCCTTCTAAAAGCACCCAGACCCTTATAGAGGCCCCCAGGACCCTTCTGAAAGCCCCAAGAACCTTCTAGACCATCCCAGGACCCTTCTAAAAGAACCCAGACCATTCTAGGGCTCCCCAGGACCCTTCTAAAAGCCCCCAGACCATTCTAGAGACCCCCATGACCCTTCTGAAAGCCTCCAGAACCTTCTAGATCCACCCAGGACCCTTCTAAAAGCCACCAGACCCTTCTAGAGCCCCCCAGGACCATTCTAAAAGCACCCAGACCCTTCTAGAGACACCCAGGACCCTTCTAAATGCCCCCAGACCCTTCTAGATAAGCCAGGACCCTTCGAAAAGCAACCAGAACCTTCTAGAGCCACCCAGGACCATTCTAAAAGCCCCCAAACCCTTCTAGAGCCTCCCAGGAATCTTCTAAAAGCACCCAGACCCTTCTAGAGAGCCCCAGGACCATTCTAAAGGACCCCAGACTCTTCTAGACCCTCCCCGGATCATTCTAAAAGCCCTCAGACCCTTCTAGATACCCACAGGACCCTTTAAAAGGCCCCCAGACCCTTCTAGACCCTCCCCGGATCATTCTGAAAGCGCCCAGACCCTTCTAGAGCCTCGCAGGACCCCTCTAAAAGCCCCCAGACCCTTCTAGAGCCCCCGAGGACCCTTCTAAAAGCCCCCAGACCCTTCTAGAGGCCCCTAGGACCCTTCTAAAAGACCCCAGACCCTTCTAGACCCTCCCCGGATCCTTCGAAAAGACCCCAGACCCTTCTAGACCCCCCCAGGACCCTTCTAAAAGCCCCCAGACCCTTCTAGAGCCCCCCAGGACCCTTCTGAAAGGCCGCAGACACATCTAGACACTCCCCGGATCTTTCTAAAAGACCCCAGACACTTCTAGAGATACCCAGGAGCATTCTAAAAGCCCCCAGACCCTTCTAGAGCACTCCAGGACCCTTCTGAAAGCACCCAGACCCTTCTAGAGCCCCCCAGGGCCCCTCTTAAGGCACCCCGTCCCTTCTTGTACACCCCAGGACCCTTCTTAAAGTCCCCAGACCCTTCTAGAGCACCCCAGGACCCTTCTAAAAGCCCCCAAACCCTTCTAGAGCCCCCCCGGACCCTTCTAAAAGCCTCCAGAACCTTCTAGAGGACCCCTGGACACTTCTGAAAGCCCCCAGAACCTTCTAGACCATCCCAGGACAGTTCTAAAAGCCCCCAGACCCTTCTAGAGCATCCCAGGACAGATCTAAAAGCCCCAGACCCTTCTAGAGCCTCCCAGGACCCTTCTAAAAGCTCCCAGACCCTTCTAGAGACCCCCAGGACCCTTCTAAAAGCCCCCAGACCCTTCTAGAGCCACCCAGGACGCTTCTAAAAGCCCCCAGACCCTTCTAGAGACCTCCAGGACCCTTCTAAAAGCCCCCAGACCCTTCTAGAGCCCCCCAGGACCCTTCTAAAAGACCCCAGACCCTTCTAGAGCACCCCAGGACCCTTCTAAAAGCCCCCAGACCCTTCTTGAGCCCCCCAGGACCCTTCTAAAAGACCCCAGACCCTTCTAGCGGCACCCAGGACCCTTCTACAAGCCCCCAGACCCTTCTAGAGCCCCCCAGAACCCTTCTAAAAGCTCCCAGAGCTTTCTAGATGCCCACAGGACCCTTCTAAAAGCCCCCAGACCCTTCTAGAGCCCCCCAGGACCCTTCTACAAGCACCCAGACCCTTCTAGAGCCACCCAGGACCCTTCTAAAAGCACCCAGACGCTTCTAGAGCCCCCCAGGACCCTTCTAAAAGCACCCAGACCCTTCTAGAGCATCCCAGGACCATTCTAAAAGCCCCCAGACCCTTCTAGAGCCTCCCAGGATCCTTCTAAAAGCCCCCAGACTCTTCTAGAGCCACCCAGGACCCTTCTAAAAGCCCTCTGACCCTTCTAGAGCCCCCCAGGACCCTTCTAAAAGCACCCAGACCATTCTAGAGCACCCCAGGACCTTTCTAAAAGCCCCCAGACCCTTCTAGAGCCTACCAGGACCTTTCTACAAGCACCCAGACCCTTCTAGAGCCCCCAAGGACCCTTCTAAAAGCCCCCAGACCCTTCTAGAGGCCCCCAGGACCCTTCTAAAAGCCACCAGACCCTTCTAGAGCCCCCCCAGGACCATTCTACAAGCCCCCAGACCCTTCTAGAGCCCCCCAGGACCCTTCTACAAGCCCCCAGACCAATCTAGATCCACCCAGGACCCTTCTAAAAGCCCCCAGACCCTTCTAGAGGCCCCCAGGACTCGTCTAAAAGCCTCTAGACCCTTCTAGAGCCCCCCCAGGACCTTTCTAAAAGCACCCAGACCCTTCTAGAGGCTCCCCGGTCCCTTATAAAAGCACCCAGACCCTTCTAGAGCCTCCCAGGACCCTTCTAAAAGCCACCAGACCCTTCTAGAGACCCCCAGGACCCTTCTAAAAGCCCCCAGACCCTTCTAGACACTCCCCGGATCCTTCTAAACGCCCTCAGACCCTTCAAGAGCCCCCTAGGATCCTTCAAAAAGCACCCAGACCCTTCTAGACCGTCCCCGGATCATTCTAAAAGCCCCCAGAAACTTCTAGAGCCCCCCAGGACCCTTCTAAAAGCCCCCTGACCCTTCTAGAGCCCTCTATGACCCATCTAAATGCCCCCAGACCATTCTAGAGGCCACCAGGACCCTTCTAAAAGCCCCCAGACCCTTCTAGACCCTCCCCGGATCCTTCTAAAAAACCCCAGACCATTCTAGAGCCTCCCAGGACCATTCTAAAGCCCTCAGACCATTCTAGAGGACACCAGGACCCTTCTAAAAGCCCCCAGACACTTCTAGAGCCCCCCAGGACCCTTCTAAAAGCCTACAGACCCTTCTAGAGCCCCCCAGGACCCTTCTAAAAGCCCCCAGACCAATCTAGAGGTCCCCAGGGCCCTCTTAAGGCACCCCGTCCATTCTAGAGCACCCCAGGACCCTTCTAAAAGTCCCCAGACCCTTCTAGAGCACCCCAGGACCCTTCTAAAAGCCCCAAGACCCTTCTAGAGCCCCCCAGGACCCTTCTAAAAGCACCCAGACCCTTATAGAGGCCCCCAGGACCCTTCTGAAAGCCCCAAGAACCTTCTAGACCATCCCAGGACCCTTCTAAAAGAACCCAGACCCTTCTAGGGCTCCCCAGGACCCTTCTAAAAGCCCCCAGACCATTCTAGAGACCCCCATGACCCTTCTGAAAGCCTCCAGAACCTTCTAGATCCACCCAGGACCCTTCTAAAAGCCACCAGACCCTTCTAGAGCCCCCCAGGACCATTCTAAAAGCACCCAGACCCTTCTAGAGACACCCAGGACCCTTCTAAATGCCCCCAGACCCTTCTAGATAAGCCAGGACCCTTCGAAAAGCAACCAGAACCTTCTAGAGCCACCCAGGACCATTCTAAAAGCCCCCAAACCCTTCTAGAGCCTCCCAGGACCCTTCTAAAAGCACCCAGACCCTTCTAGAGAGCCCCAGGACCATTCTAAAGGACCCCAGACTCTTCTAGACCCTCCCCGGATCATTCTAAAAGCCCTCAGACCCTTCTAGATACCCACAGGACCCTTTAAAAGGCCCCCAGACCCTTCTAGACCCTCCCCGGATCATTCTGAAAGCGCCCAGACCCTTCTAGAGCCTCGCAGGACCCCTCTAAAAGCCCCCAGACCCTTCTAGAGCCCCCGAGGACCCTTCTAAAAGCCCCCAGACCCTTCTAGAGGCCCCTAGGACCCTTCTAAAAGACCCCAGACCCTTCTAGACCCTCCCCGGATCCTTCGAAAAGACCCCAGACCCTTCTAGAGCCCCCCAGGATCATTCTAAAAGCCCCCAGAACCTTCTAGAGGCCCCCAGGAACCTTCAAAAAGCCCCCAGACCATTCTAGAGCCCCCCAGGACCCTTCTAAAAGCACCCAGACCCTTCTAGAGAGCCCCAGGACCATTCTAAAGGACCCCAGACCCTTCTAGACCCTCCCCGGATCATTCTAAAAGCCCCCAGACCCTTCTAGAGCCCCCCAGGACCCTTCTAAAAGCCCCCAGACCCTTCTAGAGCCCCCCAGTACCCTTCTAAAAGCCCCCCGACTTTTCTAGACCCTCCCCGGATCCTTCTAAATGAACCCAGACCTTTCTAGTGCCCCCCAGAATCCCTCTAAAAGCCTCCAGACCCTTGTAGAGCCATCCAGGACCCGTCTAAAAGCGCCCAGACCCTTCTAGACCCTCCCCGGATTATTCTAAAAGCCCCCAGACCCTTCTAGAGCCCCCCAAGACCCTTCTAAAAGCCTCCAGACCCTTCTAGAGCCCCCCCGAACCACTCTAATAGTTCTCAGACCCTTCTAGAGGCCCCCAGGATACTTCTAAATGCCCCCAGACCCTTCTAGAGAACCCCGGGACCCTTCTAAAAGCCCCCAGACCCCTCTAGAGAACCCCAGGAACATTCTAAAAGCCCCCAGACCATTCTAGAGCCTCCCAGGACCCTTCTATAAGTCCCCAGACCCTTCTAGAGCCCCCCCGGACCACTCTAATAGATCCCAGACCCTTCTAGAGGCCCCCAGGATACTTCTAAATGCCCCCAGACCCTTCTAGAGAACCCCGGGACCCTTCTAAAAGCCCCCAGACCCCTCTAGAGCCCCCCAGGACCCTTCTAAAAGCCCCCAGAACCTTCTAGACCCCCCCAGGACCCTTCTAAAAGCCCCCAGACCCTTCTAGAGCCCCCCAGGACCTTTCTAAAAGCCCCAAGACCCTTCTAGAGCCCCCCAGGACCCTTCTAAAAGCACCCAGACCCTTATAGAGGCCCCCAGGACCCTTCTGAAAGCCCCAAGAACCTTCTAGACCATCCCAGGACCCTTCTAAAAGAACCCAGACCCTTCTAGGGCTCCCCAAGACCCTTCTAAAAGCCCCCAGACCATTCTAGAGACCCCCATGACCCTTCTGAAAGCCTCCAGAACCTTCTAGATCCACCCAGGACCCTTCTAAAAGCCACCAGACCCTTCTAGAGCCCCCCAGGACCATTCTAAAAGCACCCAGACCCTTCTAGAGACACCCAGGACCCTTCTAAATGCCCCCAGACCCTTCTAGATAAGCCAGGACCCTTCGAAAAGCAACCAGAACCTTCTAGAGCCACCCAGGACCATTCTAAAAGCCCCCAAACCCTTCTAGAGCCTCCCAGGACCCTTCTAAAAGCACCCAGACCCTTCTAGAGAGCCCCAGGACCATTCTAAAGGACCCCAGACTCTTCTAGACCCTCCCCGGATCATTCTAAAAGCCCTCAGACCCTTCTAGATACCCACAGGACCCTTTAAAAGGCCCCCAGACCCTTCTAGACCCTCCCCGGATCATTCTGAAAGCGCCCAGACCCTTCTAGAGCCTCGCAGGACCCCTCTAAAAGCCCCCAGACCCTTCTAGAGCCCCCGAGGACCCTTCTAAAAGCCCCCAGACCCTTCTAGAGGCCCCTAGGACCCTTCTAAAAGACCCCAGACCCTTCTAGACCCTCCCCGGATCCTTCGAAAAGACCCCAGACCCTTCTAGAGCCCCCCAGGATCATTCTAAAAGCCCCCAGAACCTTCTAGAGGCCCCCAGGAACCTTCAAAAAGCCCCCAGACCATTCTAGAGCCCCCCAGGACCCTTCTAAAAGCACCCAGACCCTTCTAGAGAGCCCCAGGACCATTCTAAAGGACCCCAGACCCTTCTAGACCCTCCCCGGATCATTCTAAAAGCCCCCAGACCCTTCTAGAGCCCCCCAGGACCCTTCTAAAAGCCCCCAGACCCTTCTAGAGCCCCCCAGTACCCTTCTAAAAGCCCCCCGACTTTTCTAGACCCTCCCCGGATCCTTCTAAATGAACCCAGACCTTTCTAGTGCCCCCCAGAATCCCTCTAAAAGCCTCCAGACCCTTGTAGAGCCATCCAGGACCCGTCTAAAAGCGCCCAGACCCTTCTAGACCCTCCCCGGATTATTCTAAAAGCCCCCAGACCCTTCTAGAGCCCCCCAAGACCCTTCTAAAAGCCTCCAGACCCTTCTAGAGCCCCCCCGAACCACTCTAATAGTTCTCAGACCCTTCTAGAGGCCCCCAGGATACTTCTAAATGCCCCCAGACCCTTCTAGAGAACCCCGGGACCCTTCTAAAAGGCCCCAGACCCCTCTAGAGAACCCCAGGAACATTCTAAAAGCCCCCAGACCATTCTAGAGCCTCCCAGGACCCTTCTAATAACCCCCAGACCCTTCTAGAGGCCCCCCCGGACCACTCTAATAGATCCCAGACCCTTCTAGAGGCCCCCAGGATACTTCTAAATGCCCCCAGACCCTTCTAGAGAACCCCGGGACCCTTCTAAAAGCCCCCAGACCCCTCTAGAGCCCCCCAGGACCCTTCTAAAAGCCCCCAGAACCTTCTAGACCCCCCCAGGACCCTTCTAAAAGCCCCCAGACCCTTCTAGAGCCCCCCAGGACCCTTCTGAAAGGCCGCAGACACATCTAGACACTCCCCGGATCTTTCTAAAAGACCCCAGACACTTCTAGAGATCCCCAGGAGCATTTTAAAAGCCCCCAGACCCTTCTAGAGCACTCCAGGACCCTTCTAAAAGCCCCCAGACCCTTCTAGAGCCCCCCAGGGCCCCTCTTAAGGCACCCCGTCCCTTCTTGTACACCCCAGGACCCTTCTTAAAGTCCCCAGACCCTTCTAGAGCACCCCAGGACCCTTCTAAAAGCCCCCAAACCCTTCTAGAGCCCCCCCGGACCCTTCTAAAAGCCTCCAGACCCTTCTAGAGGACCCCTGGACACTTCTGAAAGCCCCCAGAACCTTCTAGACCATCCCAGGACAGTTCTAAAAGCCCCCAGACCCTTCTAGAGCATCCCAGGACAGATCTAAAAGCCCCAGACCCTTCTAGAGCCTCCCAGGACCCTTCTAAAAGCTCCCAGACCCTTCTAGAGACCCCCAGGACCCTTCTAAAAGCCCCCAGACTTATCTAGAGCCACCCAGGACGCTTCTAAAAGCCCCCAGACCCTTCTAGAGACATCCAGGACCCTTCTAAAAGCCCCCAGACCCTTCTAGAGCCCCCCAGGACCCTTCTAAAAGACCCCAGACCCTTCTAGAGCACCCCAGGACCCTTCTAAAAGCCCCCAGACCCTTCTTGAGCCCCCCAGGACCCTTCTAAAAGCCCCCAGACCCTTCTAGCGGCACCCAGGACCCTTCTACAAGCCCCCAGACCCTTCTAGAGCCCCCCAGAACCCTTCTAAAAGCTCCCAGAGCTTTCTAGATGCCCACAGGACCCTTCTAAAAGCCCCCAGACCCTTCTAGAGCCCCCCAGGACCCTTCTACAAGCACCCAGACCCTTCTAGAGCCACCCAGGACCCTTCTAAAAGCACCCAGACGCTTCTAGAGCCCCCCAGGACCCTTCTAAAAGCACCCAGACCCTTCTAGAGCATCCCAGGACCATTCTAAAAGCCCCCAGACCCTTCTAGAGCCTCCCAGGATCCTTCTAAAAGCCCCCAGACTCTTCTAGAGCCACCCAGGACCCTTCTAAAAGCCCTCTGACCCTTCTAGAGCCTACCAGGACCTTTCTACAAGCACCCAGACCCTTCTAGAGCCCCCCAGGACCCTTCTAAAAGCACCCAGACCATTCTAGAGCACCCCAGGACCTTTCTAAAAGCCCCCAGACCCTTCTAGAGCCTACCAGGACCTTTCTACAAGCACCCAGACCCTTCTAGAGCCCCCAAGGACCCTTCTAAAAGCCCCCAGACCCTTCTAGAGGCCCCCAGGACCCTTCTAAAAGCCACCAGACCCTTCTAGAGCCCCCCCAGGACCATTCTACAAGCCCCCAGACCCTTCTAGAGCCCCGCAGGACCCTTCTACAAGCCCCCAGACCAATCTAGATCCACCCAGGACCCTTCTAAAAGCCCCCAGACCCTTCTAGAGGCCCCCAGGACTCGTCTAAAAGCCTCTAGACCCTTCTAGAGCCCCCCCAGGACCTTTCTAAAAGCACCCAGACCCTTCTAGAGGCTCCCCGGTCCCTTATAAAAGCACCCAGACCCTTCTAGAGCCTCCCAGGACCCTTCTAAAAGCTACCAGACCCTTCTAGAGACCCCCAGGACCCTTCTAAAAGCCCCCAGACCCTTCTAGACACTCCCCGGATCCTTCTAAACGCCCTCAGACCCTTCAAGAGCCCCCTAGGATCCTTCAAAAAGCACCCAGACCCTTCTAGACCGTCCCCGGATCATTCTAAAAGCCCCCAGAAACTTCTAGAGCCCCCCAGGACCCTTCTAAAAGCCCCCTGACCCTTCTAGAGCCCTCTATGACCCATCTAAATGCCCCCAGACCATTCTAGAGGCCACCAGGACCCTTCTAAAAGCCCCCAGACCCTTCTAGACCCTCCCCGGATCCTTCTAAAAAACCCCAGACCATTCTAGAGCCTCCCAGGACCATTCTAAAGCCCTCAGACCATTCTAGAGGACACCAGGACCCTTCTAAAAGCCCCCAGACACTTCTAGAGCCCCCCAGGACCCTTCTAAAAGCCTACAGACCCTTCTAGAGCCCCCCAGGACCCTTCTAAAAGCCCCCAGACCAATCTAGAGGTCCCCAGGGCCCTCTTAAGGCACCCCGTCCATTCTAGAGCACCCCAGGACCCTTCTAAAAGTCCCCAGACCCTTCTAGAGCACCCCAGGACCCTTCTAAAAGCCCCAAGACCCTTCTAGAGCCCCCCAGGACCCTTCTAAAAGCACCCAGACCCTTCTAGAGACCTCCAGGACCCTTCTGAAAGCCCCAAGAACCTTCTAGACCATCCCAGGACCCTTCTAAAAGAACCCAGACCCTTCTAGGGCTCCCCAGGACCCTTCTAAAAGCCCCCAGACCATTCTAGAGACCCCCATGACCCTTCTGAAAGCCTCCAGAACCTTCTAGATCCACCCAGGACCCTTCTAAAAGCCACCAGACCCTTCTAGAGCCCCCCAGGACCATTCTAAAAGCACCCAGACCCTTCTAGAGACACCCAGGACCCTTCTAAATGCCCCCAGACCCTTCTAGATAAGCCAGGACCCTTCGAAAAGCAACCAGAACCTTCTAGAGCCACCCAGGACCATTTTAAAAGCCCCCAAACCCTTCTAGAGCCTCCCAGGACCCTTCTAAAAGCACCCAGACCCTTCTAGAGAGCCCCAGGACCATTCTAAAGGACCCCAGACTCTTCTAGACCCTCCCCGGATCATTCTAAAAGCCCTCAGACCCTTCTAGATACCCCCAGGACCCTTTAAAAGGCCCCCAGACCCTTCTAGACCCTCCCCGGATCATTCTGAAAGCGCCCAGACCCTTCTAGAGCCTCGCAGGACCCCTCTAAAAGCCCCCAGACCCTTCTAGAGCCCCCGAGGACCCTTCTAAAAGCCCCCAGACCCTTCTAGAGGCCCCTAGGACCCTTCTAAAAGACCCCAGACCCTTCTAGACCCTCCCCGGATCCTTCGAAAAGACCCCAGACCCTTCTAGAGCCCCCCAGGATCATTCTAAAAGCCCCCAGAACCTTCTAGAGGCCCCCAGGAACCTTCAAAAAGCCCCCAGACCATTCTAGAGCCCCCCAGGACCCTTCTAAAAGTACCCAGACCCTTCTAGAGAGCCCCAGGACCATTCTAAAGGACCCCAGACCCTTCTAGACCCTCCCCGGATCATTCTAAAAGCCCCCAGACCCTTCTAGAGCCCCCCAGGACCCTTCTAAAAGCCCCCAGACCCTTCTAGAGCCCCCCAGTACCCTTCTAAAAGCCCCCCGACTTTTCTAGACCCTCCCCGGATCCTTCTAAATGAACCCAGACCTTTCTAGTGCCCCCCAGAACCCCTCTAAAAGCCTCTAGACCCTTGTAGAGCCATCCAGGACCCGTCTAAAAGCGCCCAGACCCTTCTAGACCCTCCCCGGATTATTCTAAAAGCCCCCAGACCCTTCTAGAGCCCCCCAAGACCCTTCTAAAAGCCTCCAGACCCTTCTAGAGTCCCCCCGAACCACTCTAATAGTTCTCAGACCCTTCTAGAGGACCCCAGGATACTTCTAAATGCCCCCAGACCCTTCTAGAGAACCCCGGGACCCTTCTAAAAGCCCCCAGACCCCTCTAGAGAACCCCAGGAACATTCTAAAAGCCCCCAGACCATTCTAGAGCCTCGCAGGACCCTTCTATAAGTCCCCAGACCCTTCTAGAGCCCCCCCGGACCACTCTAATAGATCCCAGACCCTTCTAGAGGCCCCCAGGATACTTCTAAATGCCCCCAGACCCTTCTAGAGAACCCCGGGACCCTTCTAAAAGCCCCCAGACCCCTCTAGAGCCCCCCAGGACCCTTCTAAAAGCCCCCAGAACCTTCTAGACCCCCCCAGGACCCTTCTAAAAGCCCCCAGACCCTTCTAGAGCCCCCCAGGACCCTTCTGAAAGGCCGCAGACACATCTAGACACTCCCCGGATCTTTCTAAAAGACCCCAGACACTTCTAGAGATCCCCAGGAGCATTCTAAAAGCCCCCAGACCCTTCTAGAGCACTCCAGGACCCTTCTAAAAGCCCCCAGACCCTTCTAGAGCCCCCCAGGGCCCCTCTTAAGGCACCCCGTCCCTTCTTGTACACCCCAGGACCCTTCTTAAAGTCCCCAGACCCTTCTAGAGCACCCCAGGACCCTTCTAAAAGCCCCCAAACCCTTCTAGAGCCCCCCCGGACCCTTCTAAAAGCCTCCAGACCCTTCTAGAGGACCCCTGGACACTTCTGAAAGCCCCCAGAACCTTCTAGACCATCCCAGGACAGTTCTAAAAGCCCCCAGACCCTTCTAGAGCATCCCAGGACAGATCTAAAAGCTCCCAGACCCTTCTAGAGACCCCCAGGACCCTTCTAAAAGCACCCAGACCCTTCTAGAGCCACCCAGGACGCTTCTAAAAGCCCCCAGACCCTTCTAGAGACCTCCAGGACCCTTCTAAAAGCCCCCAGACCCTTCTAGAGCCCCCCAGGACCCTTCTAAAAGACCCCAGACCCTTCTAGAGCACCCCAGGACCCTTCTAAAAGCCCCCAGACCCTTCTTGAGCCCCCCAGGACCCTTCTAAAAGCCCCCAGACCCTTCTAGCGGCACCCAGGACCCTTCTACAAGCCCCCAGACCCTTCTAGAGCCCCCCAGAACCCTTCTAAAAGCTCCCAGAGCTTTCTAGATGCCTACAGGACCCTTCTAAAAGCCCCCAGACCCTTCTAGAGCCCCCCAGGACCCTTCTACAAGCACCCAGACCCTTCTAGAGCCACCCAGGACCCTTCTAAAAGCACCCAGACGCTTCTAGAGCCCCCCAGGACCCTTCTAAAAGCACCCAGACCCTTCTAGAGCATCCCAGGACCATTCTAAAAGCACCCAGACCCTTCTAGAGCATCCCAGGATCCTTCTAAAAGCCCCCAGACTCTTCTAGAGCCACCCAGGACCCTTCTAAAAGCCCCCTGACCCTTCTAGAGCCTACCAGGACCTTTCTACAAGCACCCAGACCCTTCTAGAGCCCCCCAGGACCCTTCTAAAAGCACCCAGACCATTCTAGAGCACCCCAGGACCTTTCTAAAAGCCCCCAGACCCTTCTAGAGCCTACCAGGACCTTTCTACAAGCACCCAGACCCTTCTAGAGCCCCCAAGGACCCTTCTAAAAGCCCCCAGACCCTTCTAGAGGCCCCCAGGACCCTTCTAAAAGCCACCAGACCCTTCTAGAGCCCCCCCAGGACCATTCTACAAGCCCCCAGACCCTTCTAGATCCCCGCAGGACCCTTCTACAAGCCCCCAGACCAATCTAGATCCACCCAGGACCCTTCTAAAAGCCCCCAGACCCTTCTAGAGGCCCCCAGGACTCGTCTAAAAGCCTCTAGACCCTTCTAGAGCCCCCCCAGGACCTTTCTAAAAGCACCCAGACCCTTCTAGAGGCTCCCCGGTCCCTTATAAAAGCACCCAGACCCTTCTAGAGCCTCCCAGGACCCTTCTAAAAGCCACCAGACCCTTCTAGAGACCCCCAGGACCCTTCTAAAAGCCCCCAGACCCTTCTAGACACTCCCCGGATCCTTCTAAACGCCCTCAGACCCTTCAAGAGCCCCCTAGGATCCTTCAAAAAGCACCCAGACCCTTCTAGACCGTCCCCGGATCATTCTAAAAGCCCCCAGAAACTTCTAGAGCCCCCCAGGACCCTTCTAAAAGCCCCCTGACCCTTCTAGAGCCCTCTATGACCCATCTAAATGCCCCCAGACCATTCTAGAGGCCACCAGGACCCTTCTAAAAGCCCCCAGACCCTTCTAGACCCTCCCCGGATACTTCTAAAAAACCCCAGACCATTCTAGAGCCTCCCAGGACCATTCTAAAGCCCTCAGACCATTCTAGAGGACACCAGGACCCTTCTAAAAGCCCCCAGACACTTCTAGAGCCCCCCAGGACCCTTCTAAAAGCCTACAGACCCTTCTAGAGCCCCCCAGGACCCTTCTAAAAGCCCCCAGACCAATCTAGAGGTCCCCAGGGCCCTCTTAAGGCACCCCGTCCATTCTAGAGCACCCCAGGACCCTTCTAAAAGTCCCCAGACCCTTCTAGAGCACCCCAGGACCCTTCTAAAAGTCCCCAGACCCTTCTAGAGCACCCCAGGACCCTTCTAAAAGCCCCAAGACCCTTCTAGAGCCCCCCAGGACCCTTCTAAAAGCACCCAGACCCTTATAGAGGCCCCCAGGACCCTTCTGAAAGCCCCAAGAACCTTCTAGACCATCCCAGGACCCTTCTAAAAGCCCCCAGACCATTCTAGAGACCCCCATGACCCTTCTGAAAGCCTCCAGAACCTTCTAGATCCACCCAGGACCCTTCTAAAAGCCACCAGACCCTTCTAGAGCCCCCCAGGACCATTCTAAAAGCACCCAGACCCTTCTAGAGACACCCAGGACCCTTCTAAATGCCCCCAGACCCTTCTAGATAAGCCAGGACCCTTCGAAAAGCAACCAGAACTTTCTAGAGCCACCCAGGACCATTCTAAAAGCCCCCAAACCCTTCTAGAGCCTCCCAGGACCCTTCTAAAAGCACCCAGACCCTTCTAGAGAGCCCCAGGACCATTCTAAAGGACCCCAGACTCTTCTAGACCCTCCCCGGATCATTCTAAAAGCCCTCAGACCCTTCTAGATACCCCCAGGACCCTTCTAAAGGCCCCCATACCCTTCTAGACCCTCCCCGGATCATTCTGAAAGCGCCCAGACCCTTCTAGAGCCTCGCAGGACCCCTCTAAAAGCCCCCAGACCCTTCTAGAGCCCCCGAGGACCCTTCTAAAAGCCCCCAGACCCTTCTAGAGGCCCCTAGGACCCTTCTAAAAGACCCCAGACCCTTCTAGACCCTCCCCGGATCCTTCGAAAAGACCCCAGACCCTTCTAGAGCCCCCCAGGATCATTCTAAAAGCCCCCAGAACCTTCTAGAGGCCCCCAGGACCCTTCTAAAAGCACCCAGACCCTTCTAGAGAGCCCCAGGACCATTCTAAAGGACCCCAGACCCTTCTAGACCCTCCCCGGATCATTCTAAAAGCCCCCAGATTCTTCTAGAGCCTCCCAGGACCCTTCTAATAGCCCCCCGACTTTTCTAGACCCTCCCCGGATCCTTCTAAATGAACCCAGACCTTTCTAGTGCCCCCCAGAACCCCTCTAAAAGCCTCCAGACCCTTGTAGAGCCATCCAGGACCCGTCTAAAAGCGCCCAGACCCTTCTAGACCCTCCCCTGATCATTCTAAAAGACCCCAGACCCTTCTAAAAGCTCCCAGGAATATTCTAAAAGAACCCAGACCCTTCTAGACCCTCCCCGGATTATTCTAAAAGCCCCCAGACCCTTCTAGAGCCCCCCAAGACCCTTCTAAAAGCCTCCAGACCCTTCTAGAGTCCCCCCGAACCACTCTAATAGTTCTCAGACCCTTCTAGAGGCCCCCAGGATACTTCTAAATGCCCCCAGACCCTTCTAGAGAACCCCGGGACCCTTCTAAAAGCCCCCAGACCTCTCTAGAGAACCCCAGGAACATTCTAAAAGCCCCCAGACCATTCTAGAGCCTCCCAGGAGCCTTCTAAAAACCCCCAGACCCTTCTAGAGCCCCCCCGGACCACTCTAATAGATCCCAGACCCTTCTAGAGGCCTCCAGGATACTTCTAAAAGCCCCCAGACCCTTCTAGAGCCTCCCAGGACCCTTCTAAAAGCCCCCAGACCCCTCTAGAGCCCCCCAGGACCCTTCTAAAAGCCCCCAGAACCTTCTAGACCCTCCCCGGATCATTCTAAAAGCCCCCAGACCCTTCTAGAGACCCCCATGACCCTTCTAAAAGCACTCAGACCCTTCTAGAGGGCCCCAGGACACTTCTAAAAGCACCCAGACCCTTCTAGAGCCTCCCAGGACCATTCTAAAAGCCCCCAGACCCTTCTAGACCCCCCCAGGACCCTTCTAAAAGCCCCCAGACCCTTCTAGAGCCCCCCAGGACCCTTCTGAAAGGCCGCAGACACATCTAGACACTCCCCGGATCTTTCTAAAAGACCCCAGACACTTCTAGAGATCCCCAGGAGCATTCTAAAAGCACCCAGACCCTTCTAGAGCACTCCAGGACCCTTCTAAAAGCCCCCAGACCCTTCTAGAGCCAACCAGGGCCCCTCTTAAGGCACCCCGTCCCTTCTTGTACACCCCAGGACCCTTCTTAAAGTCCCCAGACCCTTCTAGAGCACCCCAGGACCCTTCTAAAAGCCCCCAAACCCTTCTAGAGCCCCCCCGGACCCTTCTAAAAGCCTCCAGACCCTTCTAGAGGACCCCTGGACACTTCTGAAAGCCCCCAGAACCTTCTAGACCATCCCAGGACAGTTCTAAAAGCCCCCAGACCCTTCTAGAGCATCCCAGGACAGATCTAAAAGCCCCAGACCCTTCTAGAGCCTCCCAGGACCCTTCTAAAAGCTCCCAGACCCTTCTAGAGACCCCCAGGACCCTTCTAAAAGCCCCCAGACCCTTCTAGAGCCACCCAGGACGCTTCTAAAAGCCCCCAGACCCTTCTAGAGACCTCCAGGACCCTTCTAAAAGCCCCCAGACCCTTCTAGAGCCCCCCAGGACCCTTCTAAAAGACCCCAGACCCTTCTAGAGCACCCCAGGACCCTTCTAAAAGCCCCCAGACCCTTCTTGAGCCCCCCAGGACCCTTCTAAAAGCCCCCAGACCCTTCTAGCGGCACCCAGGACCCTTCTACAATCCCCCAGACCCTTCTAGAGCCCCCCAGAACCCTTCTAAAAGCTCCCAGAGCTTTCTAGATGCCCACAGGACCCTTCTAAAAGCCCCCAGACCCTTCTAGAGCCCCCCAGGACCCTTCTACAAGCACCCAGACCCTTCTAGAGCCACCCAGGACCCTTCTAAAAGCACCCAGACCCTTCTAGAGGCCCCCAGGACCCGTCTAAAAGCCTCTAGACCCTTCTTGAGCCCCCCAGGACCTTTCTAAAAGCACCCAGACTCTTCTAGAGAACCCCAGGACCCTTCTAAAAGCCCCCAGACCCTTCTAGACCTTCCCCGGATCCTTCTAAAAGCCCCCAGACCCCTTCTAGAGCCACCTAGGATCCTTCAAAAAGCACCCAGACCTTTCTAGACCGTCCCCGGATCATTCTAAAAGCCCCCAGACCCTTCTAGAGACCCCCAGGATCATTCTAAAAGCACCCAGACCCTTCTAGAGCCCCCCAGGATCATTCCAAAAGCCCCCAGACCCTTCTAGAGGCCCCTAGGACCCTTCTAAAAGCCCACAGACCCTTCTAGACCCTCCCCGGATCCTTCGAAAAGACCCCAGACCCTTCTAGAGCCCCCCAGGACCCTTCTAAAAGCCCCCAGACCCTTCTAGAGCCCCCCAGTACCCTTCTAAAAGCCCCTAGACCCTTCTAGAGCCCCCCAGGACCCTTCTAAATGCCCCCAGTCCCTTCAAGAGGCACCCAGAACCCTTCTAAAAGCACCCAGACCATTCTAGAGCCCCCCAGGACCATTCTAAAAGCACCCAGACCTTTCTAGACCCCCCCAGGACCCTTCTAAAAGCCCCCAGACCCTTCTAGAGCCCCCCAGGACCCTTCTGAAAGGCCGCAGACACTTATAGACACTCCCCGGATCCTTCTAAAAGACCCCAGACCCTTCTAGAGCACCCCAGGACCCTTCTAAAAGCCCCCAGACACTTCTAGAGCCCCCCTGGCCTCCTCTTAAGGCACCCCGTCCCTTCTAGAGCACCCCAGGACCCTTCTAAAAGTCCCCAGACCTTTGTAGAGCACGCCAGGACCCGTCTAAAAGCCCACAGACCATTCTAGAGCCCCCCCGGACCGTTCTAAAAGCCTCCAGACCCTTCTAGAGGCCCCCTGGACCCTTCTAAAAGCACCCAGACCCTTCTAGAGCATCCCAGGACCATTCTAAAAGCCCCCAGACCCTTCTAGAGCCTCCCAGGATCCTTCTAAAAGCCCCCAGACTCTTCTAGATCCACCCAGGACCCTTCTAAAAGCCCCCAGACCCTTCTAGAGCCTCCCAGGACCCTTCTAAAAGCACCCAGATCATTCTAGAGCACCCCAGGACCCTTCTAAAAGCCCCCAGACCCTTCTAGATCCTACCAGGACCTTTCTACAAGCCCCCAGACCCTTCTAGAGCCCCCAAGGACCCTTCTAAAAGCCCCCAGACCCTTCTAGAGGCCCCCAGGACCCTTCTAAAAGCCACCAGACCCTTCTAGAGCCCCCACAGGACCATTCTACAAGCTCCAAGACCAATCTAGATCCACCCAGGACCCTTCTAAAAGCCCCCAGACCCTTCTAGAGGCCCCCAGGACTCGTCTAAAAGCCTCTAGACCCTTCTAGAGCCCCCCAGGACCTTTCTAAAAGCACCCAGACCCTTCTAGAGGCTCCCCGGTCCTTTATAAAAGCACCCAGACCCTTCTAGAGCCTCCCAGGACCCTTCTAAAAGCCCCCAGACCCTTCTAGACACTCCCCGGATCCTTCTAAACGCCCTCAGACCGTTCTAGAGTCCCCTAGGATCCTTCAAAAAGCACCCAGACCCTTCTAGACCGTCCCCGGATCATTCTAAAAGCGCCCAGACCCTTCTAGAGCCCCCCAGGACCATTCTAAAAGCCCCCTGACCCTTCTAGAGCCCCCTATGACCCATCTAAATGCCCCCAGACCCTTCTAGAGGCCCCCAGGACCCTTCTAAAAGCCCCCACACCCTTCTAGACCCTCCCCGGATCCTTCTAAAAAACCCACAGACCATTCTAGATCCTCCCAGGACCATTCTAAAGCCCTCAGACCCTTCTAGAGGACACCAGGACCCTTCTAAAAGCCCCCAGACACTTCTAGAGCCCCCCAGGACCCTTCTAAAAGCCTACAGACCCTTCTAGAGACCCCCAGGACCCTTCTAAAAGCCCCCAGACCAATCTAGATGTCCCCAGGGCCCTCTTAAGGCACCCCGTCCATTCTAGAGCACCCCAGGACCCTTCTAAAAGTCCCCAGACCCTTCTAGAGCCTCCCAGGACCCTTCTAAAAGCCCCAAGACCCTTCTAGAGCCCCCCAGGACCCTTCTAAAAGCACCCAGACCCTTATAGAGGCCCCCAGGACCCTTCTAAAAGCCCCCAGACCCTTCTAGCGGCACCCAGGACCCTTCTACAAGCCCTCAGACCCTTCTAGAGCCCCCCAGAACCCTTCTAAAAGCTCCCAGAGCTTTCTAGATGCCCCCAGGACCCTTCTAAAAGCCCCCAGACCCTTCTAGAGCCCCCCAGGACCCTTCTACAAGCCCCCAGACCCTTCTAGAGCCACCCAGGACCATTCTTAAAGCACCCAGACCCTTCTAGAGGCCCCCAGGAAACGTCTAAAAGCCTCTAGACCCTTCTAGAGCTACCCAGGACCTTTCTAAAAGCACCCAGACCCTTCTAGAGGCTCCCCGGACCCTTATACAAGCACCCCGACCCTTCTAGAGCCTCCCAGTACCCTTCTAAAAGTAACCAGACCCTTCTAGAGAACCCCAGGACCCTTCTAAAAGCCCCCAGACCCTTCTAGACCCTCCCCGGATCCTTCTAAAAGCCCCCAGACCATTCTAGAGCCACCTAGGATCCTTCAAAAAGCACCCAGACCTTTCTAGACCGTCCCCGGATCATTCTAAAAGCCCCCAGACCCTTCTAGAGACCCCCAGGATCATTCTAAAAGCCCCCAGACCCTTCTAGAGCCCCCGAGGACCCTTCTAAAAGCCCCCAGACCCTTCTAGAGTCCCCTAGGACACTTCTAAAAGCCCCCAGACCCTTCTAGACCCTCCCCGGATCCTTCGAAAAGACCCCAGACCCTTCTAGAGCCACCCAGGATCATTCTAAAAGCCCCCAGACCCTTCTAGAGCCCCCCAGGATCCTTCTAAAAGCCCCTAGACCCTTCTAGAGCCCCCCAGGACCCTTCTAAAAGCACCCAGACCCTTCTAGACCCCCCCAGGACCCATCTAAAAGCCCCCAGACCCTTCTAGAGCCCCCCAGGACCCTTCTGAAAGGCCGCAGACACTTATAGACAATCCCCGGATCCTTCTAAAAGACCCCAGACCCTTCTAGAGCACCCCAGGACCCTTCTAAAAGCCCCCAGACCCTTCTAGAGCCTCCCAGGACCCTTCTAAAAGCACCCAGATCATTCTAGAGGCCCCCAGGACCCTTCTAAAAGCCACCAGACCCTTCTAGAGCCCCCCAGGACCATTCTACAAGCCCCCAGACCCTTCTAGATCCCCCCAGGACCCTTCTACATGCCCCCAGACCAATCTAGATCCACCCAGGACCCTTCTAAAAGCCCCCAGACCCTTCTAGAGGCCCCCAGGACTCGTCTAAAAGCCTCTAGACCCTTCTAGAGCCCCCCAGGACCTTTCTAAACGCACCCAGACCCTTCTAGAGGCTCCCCGGTCCCTTATAAAAGCACCCAGACCCTTCTAGAGCCTTCCAGGACCCTTCTAAAAGCCACCAGACCCTTCTAGAGACCCCCAGGACCCTTCTAAAAGCCCCCAGACCATTCTAGAGACCCCCATGACCCTTCTGAAAGCCTCTAGAACCTTCTAGATCACCCAGGACCATTCTAAAAGCCCCCAAACCCTTCTAGAGCCTCCCAGGACCCTTCTAAAAGCACCCAGACCCTTCTAGAGAGCCCCAGGACCATTCTAAAGGCCCCCAGACTCTTCTAGACCCTCCCCGGATCATTCTAAAAGCCCCCAGACCATTCTAGAGACCCCCATGACCCTTCTGAAAGCCTCCAGAACCTTCTAGATCCACCCAGGACCATTCTAAAAGCCCCCAGACACTTCTAGAGCCTCGCAGGACCCCTCTAAAAGCCCCCGGACCCTTCTAGAGCCTCGCAGGGCCCTTCTAAAAGCCTCCAGACCCTTCTAGAGGCCCCCCGGACCCTTCTAAAAGTCCCCAGACCCTTCTAGAGCCTTCCAGGACCCTTCTAAAAGCCCCCAGACCCTTCTAGATCATCCCCGGACCCCTCTGATATATCCCACACCATTCTAGAGGCCACCAGGATACTTTCAAAAACCCCAAGACCCTTCTAGAGAACCCCAGGACCCTTCTAAAAGCCCCTAGACCATTCTAGAGCCCCCCAGGGCCCTTCTAAAAGCCCCGAGACCCTTCTAGGAGAGACGGGGGTCCTTAAGAGGGGCCTTGGGGTCATCTAGAAGGATCTGGGGGCTTATAGAAGTGTCCTGGCGGACTCTCGAAGGGTCTGGGTTCTTTGAGAAGGGTCTTTGGGTGGCTCTAGAAGGGTCTGGTGTCTTTTGGAAGGGTCCTGGGTGCCTCAAGAAGGGTGTGGGGGCTTTTATAGGGTCCTGGGGGGCTCTAGAAGGGTCTGGGTGCTTTTAGAAGGGTCCTGGGGAGCTCTAGAAGGGTCTGGGGTCTTTTAGAAGGGTCCCGGGAGGCTCTAGAAGGGTCTGGGGGCTTTTAGAATTGTCCTGCGGGTCTCTAGAAGGGTCTGGGTCCTGTTAGAAGGGTCCTTGGGGGCTCTAGAAGGGTCTGAGTATTATTAGAGGGGCCTTGGGGGCATCTAGAAGGGTCTGGGGGATATTAGAAGGGTCCTGGAGAGCTCTAGAAGGGTCTGGGGTATTTTAGAAGGGTTCTGGGTAGCTCTAGAAGGGTCTGGGGTCTTTCAGAAGGGTCCTGGGGGGCTGTAGAAGGGTCTGGAGTCTTTTAGAAGTGTCCTGGGGGGCTCTAGATGGGTCGGGGGAGTTTTAGGATAGTCCTGGTGGGCTCTAGAAGGGTGTGAGGGCTTTTAGAATGTTCCTGGTGGCATCTAGAAGGCTCTGGGGGCTTTTAGAAGGGTCCTGGGGGCCTCTAGAATTCTCTGAGGGATTTTAGAAGGGTCCTGGGAGGCTCTAGAAGGGTCTGGGTGCATTTAGAATGATCCAGGGAGGGTCTAGAAGGGTCTGGTGGCTTTTAGAAGGGTCCTGTGGGGCTCTAGAAGGGTCAGGGTGCTTTTAGAAGGGGCCTAGGGGGCTCTAGAAGGGTCTGGGGGATTTTAGAAGGGTCCTGGGTAGCTCTAGAAGGGTCTGGGGGCTTTCAGAAGGGTCCTGGGGGGCTGTAGAAGGGTCTGGAGTCTTTTAGATAGGTCCTGGGGGGCTCTAGAAGGGTCTGGGGGCATTCAGAAGGGTCCTGGGGGCCTCTAGAAGGGTCTGGAAGCTTTTAAAAGGGCCCTGGGCGGCTCTAGAAGGGTCTGGGGGTTTTCAGAAGGGTCCTCGGGGCCTCTAGAAGGGTCGGGAAGCTTTTAGAAGGGTCCTGGGCGCATCTAGAAGGGTCTGGAGTCTTTTAGAAGGGTCCTGGGAGGATTCAGATGGGTCTGGGTGCTTTTAGAAGGATCCGGAGAGGGTCTAGATGGGTCTGGGTGCATTTAGAAGGGTCCTGGGGGGCTCTACAAATGTCTGGAGGCTTTTAGAAGGGTCCAGGGGGCCTCTAGAAGGGTCTGGGGGCTTTTAGAAGAGTCCTGGGGGCCTCTAGAAGGGTCTGGCGGCTTTTAGAAGAGTCCTGGGGCCTCTAGAAGGGTCTGGGGGCTTTTAGAAGGGTCCTGGGGGGCTCTAGAAGCGTCTGGAGGCTTTTAGAAGGTTCCGGTGTGGCTCTAGAATGGTGTGGGGGCTTTTAGAAGGGTCCTGGGGGCATCTAGAAGGCTCTGGGGGCTTTTATAAGGGTCCTGGGGGGCTCTAGAAGGGTCTGGGTGGCTTTTAGAAGGATCCGGGGAGGGTCTAGAAGGGTCTGGAGACTTTTAGAAGGGTCCTGGGGGGCTCTAGAAGGGTCTGGGGGATATTAGAAGGGTCCTGGGATGGTCTAACAAAGGTCTGGGTTGTTTTAGAAGGGTCCTGCGGGTCTCTAGAAGGGTCTGGGGGCTTTTAGAAGGGTCCTTTTTGGCTTTAGAAGGGTCTGGGTGCATTTAGATTGGTCCCGCGGGTCTCTAGAAGGGTCTGGGTGCTTTTAGAATGGTCCTTTGGGGCTCTAGAAGGGTCTGGGGACCACTAGAGGGGCCCTGGGTGCCTCTAGAAAGGTCTGGGGTATTTTAGAAGGGTCCTGGGGAGCTCTAGAAGGGTCTGGGTGCTTTTAGAAGGGTCCTGGGAGACTCTAGAAGGGTCTGAAGGCATTTAGAAGGTCCTGCGTTTCTCTAGAAGGGTCTGAGGGCTTTTAGAAGGGTCCTGTGGGGCTCTAGAAGGGTCTGGCGGCTTTTAGAAGGGTCCTGGGGGGCTCTAGAAGGGTGTGAGAGCTTTTAGAATGGTCCTGGGTGCATCTAGAAATCTCTGGGTGCTTTTAGAAGAATCCTGGGGGCCTCTAGAAGTGTCTGAGGAGTTCTAGAATGGTCCGGGGAGGCTCTAGTAGGGTCTGTGTGCTTTTAGAAGGATCCGGTTAGGATCTAGAAGGGTCTGGGGCTTTTAGAAGGGTCCTGTGGAGCTCTAGAAGGGTCTGGGGTCTTTTAGACGATTCCTGGGGGGCTCTAGAAGGCTCTGGGGCCTTTTAGAAGAGTCCTGGGGAGCTCTAGAAGGGTCTGGGGCTTTCAGAAGGGTCTTGGGGGCATGTAGAAGGGTCTGGAGGCTTTTAGAAGGGCCCTGGAGCGCTCTAGAAGGGTCTGGGGGCATTCAGAACGGTCCTGGTGGCCTCTAGAAGGGACTAGAGGCTTTTAGAAGGGTCCTGGGGGGCTCTAGATCGGTCTGGGTGCATTTAGAAGGGTCCTGGGGGGATCTAGATGGGTCTGGGGGCTTTTAGAAGGATACGTGGAATTTCTAGAAGGGTCTGGGTGCATTTAGAAGGGTCCTGGGTTGCTCTAGAAGGGTCTGGAGGCTTTTAGAAGGGTCCTGCGGGTCTCTAGAAGGATCTGGGGGCTTTTAGAAGGGTCCTGGGAGGCTCTAGAATGGTCTGATGGATTTTAGAAGGGTCCTGGGAGGTTCTAGAAGGGTCTGGGTGCTTTTAGAAGGATCCGGGGAGGGTCTAGAATGGTCTGGGTGGTTTTAGAATGGTCCTGGGGGGTTCTAGAAGGGTCTGGGGGATTTTAGAAGGATCCTGGGGGGCTCTAGAAGGGTCTGAGGGATTTTTGAAGGGTCCTGGGGAGCTCTAGAAGGGTCTGGGTGCTTTTAGAAGGGCCCTGGACTTCTCTAGAAGGGTCTGGGGGCTTTTAGAAGAGTCCTGGGGGGCTCTAGAATGGTCTGGGGTCTTTTAGAAGGGTCCTGGGCGCATCTAGAAGGGTCTGGGGGCTTTCAGAAGGGTCCTGGGAGGCTCTAGAAGGGTCTGGGTGCTTTTAGAAGGGTCCTGGGGGGCTCTAGAAGGGTCTGGGGGCATTTAGAAGTGTCCTGGGGGGCTCTAGAAGGGTCTGGGGGATTTTAGAAGGATCCTGGAGCCTCTAGAAAGGTCTGGGGTCATTTAGAAGGGACCTGCGAGTCTCTAGAAGGGTCTGGGGGCTTTTAGAAGGGTCCTTGGGGCTCTAGAAGGGTCTGGGGACCATTAGAGGGGCCCTAGGGGCCTCTAGAATGGTCTGGGGGCTTTTAGAATGGTCCTTGGGGGCTCTAGAAGGGTCTGGGGACCACTAGAGGGGCCCTGGAGGCCTCTAGAAGAGTCTGGGGTATTTTAGAAGGGTCCTGGGAAGCTCTAGAAGGGTCTGGGGGCTTTTAGAAGGGTCCTGGGAAACTCTAGAAGGGTCTGGGGGCATTTAGATGGGTCCTGCGGGTCTCTAGAAGGGTCTGGGAGCTTTTAGAAGGGTCCTGGTGGGCTCTAGAATGGTCTGAGGGATTTTATAAGGGTCCTGGGAGGCTTTAGAAGGGTCTGGGTGCTTTTAGAAGGATCCAGGGAGGGTCTAGAAGGGTCTGGGGACTTTTAGAAGGGTCCTGGGGGGCTCTAGAAGGGTCTGGGGGCTATTAGAAGGATCCAGGTATCGTCTACAAGGGTCTGGGGTCTTTTAGAAGGGTCCTGCGTGTCTCTAGAAGGGTCTGGGGGCTTTTAGAAGGGTTCCTGGGTGATCTAGAAGGGTCTGGGGACCATTAGAGGGGCCCTGGGGACATCTAGAATGGTCTTGGGTATTTTAGACGGGTCCTGGGGAGCTCTAGAAGGGTCTGAGGGCTTTTAGAAGGGTCCTGGGGGGCTCTAGAAGGGTCTGGGTGCATTTAGAAGTGTCCTGGGGAGCTCTAGAAGGGTCTGGGGGATTTTAGAAGGATCCTGGGGGCCTCTAGAAAGGTCTGGGTGCATTTAGAAGGGTCCTGCGGGTCTCTAGAAGGGTCTGGGGGCTTTTAGAAGGGTCCTTGGGGCTCTAGAAGGGTCTGGGGACCATTAGAGGGGCCCTAGGGGCCTCTAGAAGGGTCTGGGGGCTTTTAGAATGGTCCTTGGGGGCTCTATGAGGGTCTGGGGACCACTAGAGGGGACCTGGAGGCCTCTAGAATGGTCTGGGGTATTTTAGAAGGGTCCTGGGGAGTTCTAGAAGGGTCTGGGGGCTTTTAGAAGGGTCCTGGGAGGCTCTAGAAGGGTCTGGGTGCTTTTAGAAGGATCCGGGGAGGGTCTATAAGGGTCTGGGGACTTTTAGAAGGGTCCTGGGGGGCTCTAGAAGGGTCTGGGGGCTATTAGACGGATCCAGGTATCGTCTACAAGGGTCTGGGGTCTTTTAGAAGGGTCCTGCGGGTCTCTAGAAGGGTCTGGGGGCTTTTAGAAGGGTCATTGGGGGCTCTAGAAGGGTCTGGGGACCACTAGAGGGGCCCTGGGGACCTCTAGAAGGGTCTGGGGTATTTTAGACGGGTCCTGGGGAGCTCTAGAAGGGTCTGGGGGCTTTTAGAAGGGTCCTGGGGGGCTCTAGAAGGGTCTGTTGGCATTTAGAAGGGTCCTGCGGGTCTCTAGAAGCGTCTGGGTGCTTTCAGAAGGGTCCTGAGGGGCTCTAGAAGGGTCTGGGAGGCTATTAGAAGGGTTCTTGGGGCCTCTAGAAGGTTCTGGGGTTTTTTAGAAAGGTCCTGGGAGGATCAGATGGGTCTGGGTACTTTTAGAAGGATCCGGGGAGGCTCTAGAAGGGTCTGGCGGCTTTTAGAAGGGTCCTGGGGTCCTCTAGAAGGGTCTGGGGGCATTTAGAATGATACGAGGAGGATCTAGAAGGGTCTGGGGATTTTTAGAAGGCTCCTGGGGGCTCTAGAAGGGTCTGGAGTCTTTGAGAATGTTCCTGGGGGGGTCTAGAAGGGTCTGGGGGCTTTTAGAAAGATCCTGGGGTTCTCTAGAAGGGTCTGGGTGCTTTTACACGGGCCCTGGGCTCTCTAGAAGTGTCTGGGGGCATTTAGAAGTGTCCTGAGGGGCTCTAGAATGGTCTGGGGTCTTTTAGAAGGGTCCTGGGGTGTTCTAGAAGGGTCTGGGGGATTTTAGAAGGGTCATGCGGTCCTCTAGAATAGTCTGGATGCTTTTAGAAGGGCCTTGGGGGGCTCTACAAGGGTCTGGGGCATTTAGAAGGGTCCTGGGGGGCTCTAGAAGGGTCTGGGGGATTTTAGAAGGGTCCTGGGGGCCTCTAGAAGGGTCTGGGTGCTTTTAGAATGGTCCTAGGTGGCTATAGAAGGGTCTGGGGGCTTTTAGAAGGGTCCTTGGGGGCTCTAGAAGGGTCTGGGGACCATTAGAGGGGCACTGGGAGCCTCTAGAATGGTCTGGGTGATTTTAGAAGGGTCCTCGGAGGTCTAGAATTGTCTGGGGGCTTTTAGAAAGGTCCTGGAGGCTCTAGAAGGGTCTGGGGGCTTTTAGAAGAGTCCTGCGTGTCTCTAGAAGGGTCTGTGGGCTTTTAGAAGGGTCCTTAAGGACTCTAGAAGGGTGTGGGGACCACTAGAGGAGCCCTGGGGGCCTCTAGAGGGGTCTGGGGTATTTTAGAAGGGTCCTGGGCAGCTCTAGAAGGGTCTGGGGGCTTTTAGAAGGGTCCTGGGAGACTCTAGAAGGGTCTGGGGGCATTTAGAAGGGTCCTGCGGGTCTCTAGAAGGGTCTGGGGGCTTTTAGAAGGGTCCTGGGGGGCTCTAGAAGGGTCTGGGGGCTTTTAGAAGGGTCCTGGGGTGCTCTAGAAGGGTGTGAGTGCTTTTAGAATGGTCCTGGGGGCATCTAGAAGGCTCTGGGACTTTTAGAAGTATCCTGTGGGCCTCTAGAAGTGTCTGAGGGATTTTAGAAGGGTCCTGGGAGGCTCTGGAATGGTCTGGGTGCTTTTAGAAGGATTCGGGGAGGGTCTAGAAGAGTCTGGGGGCATTTAGAAGGGTCCTGTGGGGCTCTAGAAGGGTCTGGGTGCTTTTAGAAGGGTCCTGGGGGCTCTAGAAGGGTCTGGGTGCTTTTAGAAGGGTCCTGGGGAGCTCTAGAAGGGTCTGGGGTCTTTTAGAAGGGTCCTGGGTGGCGCTAAAAGTGTCTGGGTGCATTTAGAAGGGTCCTGGGGAGCTCTAGAAGGGTCTGGGGGCTTTCAGAAGTGTCCTGGGGGCCTCTAGAAGGGTCTGGAGGCTTTTAGAAGAGTTCTGGGGGGCTCTAGACGGGTCTGGGGGCATTCAGAAGGGTCCTGGGGCCTCTAGAAGGGTCTGGATGCTTTTAGAAGAGTCCTGGGGGGCTCTAGATGGGTCTGGGAATATTTAGAATGGTCCTGGGTGGCTCTAGAAGGGTCTGGGGGAGTTTAGATAGGTCCTGGGGAGCTCTAGAAGGGTCTGGGTGCTTTTAGAAGGGTCCTGGGAGACTCTAGAAGGGTCTGAGTGCTTTTAGAAGGGTCCTTCGGGTCTCTAGAAGGGTCTGGGTTCTTTTAGAATGGTCCTGGGGGGCTCTAGAAGGGTGTGAGGTCTTTTAGAAGGGTCCTGGGGGCATCTGGAAGACTCTGATGGCTTTTAGAAGGGTCCTGGGGGCCTCTAGAAGTGTCTGAGGGATTATAAAAGGGTCCTGGGAGGCTCTAGAAGGGTCTGGTTGCTTTTAGAAGGATTCGGGGAGGGTCTAGAAGGGTCTGGGGGCTTTTAGAAGGGTCCTGTGGGGCTCTAGAAGGGTCTGGGTGCTTTTAGAAGGGTCCTGGGTGCCTCTAGAAGGGTCTGGGGGCTTTTAGAAGGGTCCTTGGGAGCTCTAGAAGGGTCTTGGGGCTTTTAGAAGGGTCCTGGGGAGCTCTAGAAGGGTCTGGGGGCATTTCGAAGGGTCCTGCGGGTCTCTAGAAGCGTCTGGGGGCTTTTAGAAGGGTCCTGGGGGGTTCTAGAAGGGTCTGGCGGCTTTTAGAAGGGTCCTGGTGGGCTCTAGAAGGGTGTGAGGGCTTTTAGAATGGTCCTGGGTGCATCTAGAAGTCTCTGGGTGCTTTTAGAAGGGTCCTGGGGGCCTCTAGAATTGTCTGCGGCCTTTTATAAGGGTCCGGGGAGGCTCTAGAAGGGTCTGGGTGCTTTTTGAAGGATTCGGGGAGGGTCTAGAAGGGTCTGGGGCTTTTAGAAGGGTCCTGTGGAGCTCTAGAAGGGTCTGGGGTCTTTTAGACGGGTCCTGGGGGGCTCTAGAAGTGTCTGGGGCTATTTAGAAGAGTCCTGGGGAGCTCTAGAAGGGTCTGGGGCTTTCAGAAGGGTCCTGGGGGTCGCTAGAAGTGTTTGGGTGTATTTGGAAGTGTCCTGGGGAGCTCTAGAAGGGTCTGGGGGCTTTCAGAAGGGTCCTGGGGGCATGTAGAAGGGTCTGGAGGCTTTTAGAATGGTCCTGATGGGCTCTAGAATGGTCTGGGGGCATTCAGAACGGTCCTGGTGGCCTCTAGAAGGGACTGGATGCTTTTAGAAGAGTTCTGGGGGGCTCTAGATTGGTCTGGGGGCATTTAGAAGGGTCCTGGGGGGCTCTAGAAGGGTCTGGGGGCTTTTAGAAGGATACATGGAATCTCTAGAAGGGTCTGGGGGCTTTTAGAAGAGTCCTGGGGGGCTCTAGAAGGGTCTGGAGGCTTTTAGAAGGGTCCTGGGTGGCTCTAGAAGGGTGTGGGGGCTTTTAGAAGGATCCGGGAAGGGTCTAGAACGGTCTGGGTGGTTTTAGAAGGGTCCTGGGCGGTTCTAGAAGGGTCTGGGGGATTTTAGAAGGGTCCTGGGGGGCTCTAGAAGGGTCTGAGGGATTTTAGAAGGGTCCTGGGGAGCTCTAGAAGGGTCTGGGTGCTTTTATAGGGGCCCTGGGCTTCTCTAGAAGGGTCTGGGGGTATTTAGAGGAGTTATGGGGGGCTCTAGAATGGTCTGGGGGCTTTTAGAAGGGTCCTGGGCGGATCTAGAAGGGTCTGGGGGCTTTCAGAAGGGTCCTGCATGCCTCTAGAAAAGTCAGGAGGCTTTTAGAATGTCCTGGGGGGCTCTAGAAGGGTCTGGGGGCATTTAGAAGGGTCCTGGGGTGCTCTAGAAGGGTCTGGGGGATTTTAGAAGGATCCTGGGGGCCTCTAGAAAGGTCTGGGGGCATTTAGAAGGGTTCTTGGGGCCTCTAGAAGGGTCTGGGGTCTTTTAGAAAGGTCCTGGGAGGATCCAGATGGGTCTGGGTACTTTTAGAAGGATCCGGGGAGGTTCTAGAAGGGTCTGGGGGCGTTTAGAAGGGTCCTGGGAGGCTCTACAAATGTCTGGAGGGTTTTAGAGTGGTCCTGGGGGCATCTAGAAGCGTCTATGGGCTTTTAGAATGATCCGGGGAGGCTCTAGAAGGGTCTGGCGGCTTTTAGAATGGTCCTGGGGTCCTCTAGAAGGGTGTGGGGGCATTTAGAATGATACGGGGAGGATCTAGAAGGGTCTGGGGGCTTTTAGAAGGGTCCTGGGGGCTCTAGAAGGGTCTGGAGTCTTTGAGAATGGTCCTGGGGGGCTCTAGAAGGGTCTGGGGGCTTTTAGAAAGATCCGGGGAGGGTCTAGAAGGGTCTGGGAGGTTTTAGAAGGGTCCTGGGGTTCTCTAGAAAGGTCTGGGTGCTTTTAGACGGGCCCTGGGCTCTCTAGAAGTGTCTGGGGGCATTTAGAAGAGTCCTGGGGGGCTCTAGAATCGTCTGGGCTCTTTTAGAAGGGTCCTGGGGTGTTCTAGAAGGGTCTGGGGGATTTTAGAAGGGTCCTTGGGGGCTCTAGAGTAGTCTGAATGCTTTTAGAAGGGTCCTGGGGGGCTCTACAAGGGTCTGAGGGCATTTAGAAGGCTCCTGGGGGGATCTAGAAGGGTCTGGGGGATTTTAGAAGGGTCCTGGGGGCCTCTAGAAGGGTCTGGGTGCTTTTAGAATGGTCCTAGGTGGCTATAGAAGGGTCTGGGGGTTTTAGAAGGGTCCTTGTGGGCTCTAGAAGGGTGTGGGGACCACTAGAAGAGCCCTGGGGGCCTCTAGAGGGGTCTGGGGTATTTTAGAAGGGTCCTGGGGCGCTCTAGAAGGGTCTGGGGGCTTTTAGAAGGGTCCTGGGAGACTCTAGAAGGGTCTGGGGGCATTTAGAACGGTCCTGCGGGTCTCTAGAAGGGTCTGGGGGCTTTTAGAAGGGTCCTGGGGGGCTCTAGAAGGGTCTGGGGTCTTTTAGAAGGGTCCTGGGGTGCTCTAGAAGGGTGTGAGTGCTTTTAGAATGGTCCTGGGGGCATCTAGAAGGCTCTGGGGGCTTTTAGAAGTGTCCTGTGGGCCTCTAGAAGTGTCTGAGGGATTTTAGAAGGGTCCTGGGAGGCTCTGGAATGGTCTGGGTGCTTTTAGAAGGATTCGGGGAGGGTCTAGAAGAGTCTGGGGGCATTTAGAAGGGTCCTGTGGGGCTCTAGAAGGGTCTGGGTGCTTTTAGAAGGGTCCTGGGGGGCTCTAGAAGGGTCTGGGTGCTTTTAGAAGGGTCCTGGGGAGCTCTAGAAAGGTCTGGGGTCTTTTAGAAGGGTCCTGGGTGGCGCTAAATGTGTCTGGGTGCATTTAGAAGGGTCCGGGGGAGCTCTAGAAGGGTCTGGGGGCTTTCAGAAGTGTCCTGGGGGCCTCTAGAAGGGTCTGGAGGCTTTTAGAAGAGTTCTGGGGGGCTCTAGAAGGGTCTGGGGGCTTTCAGAAGGGTCCTGGGGGCCTCTAGAAGGGTCTGGATGCTTTTAGAAGAGTCCTGGGGGGCTCTAGATGGGTCTGGGAATATTTAGAATGGTCCTGGGTGGCTCTAGAAGGGTCTGGGGGAGTTTAGATAGGTCCTGGGGAGCTCTAGAAGGGTCTGGGTGCTTTTAGAAGGGTCCTGGGAGACTCTAGAAGGGTCTGAGTGCTTTTAGAAGGGTCCTTCGGGTCTCTAGAAGGGTCTGGGTTCTTTTAGAATGGTCCTGGGGGGCTCTAGAAGGGTGTGAGGTCTTTTAGAAGGGTCCTGGGGGCATCTGGAAGACTCTGATGGCTTTTAGAAGGGTCCTGGGGGCCTCTAGAAGTGTCTGAGGGATTTTAAAAGGGTCCTGGGAGGCTCTAGAAGGGTCTGGTTGCTTTTAGAAGGATTCGGGGAGGGTCTAGAAGGGTCTGGGGGCTTTTAGAAGGGTCCTGTGGGGCTCTAGAAGGGTCTGGGTGCTTTTAGAAGGGTCCTGGGTGCCTCTAGAAGGGTCTGGGGGCTTTTAGAAGGGTCCTTGGGAGCTCTAGAAGGGTCTTGGGGCTTTTAGAAGGGTCCTGGGGAGCTCTAGAAGGGTCTGGGGGCATTTCGAAGGGTCCTGCGGGTCTCTAGAAGCGTCTGGGGGCTTTTAGAAGGGTCCTGGGGGGTTCTAGAAGGGTCTGGCGGCTTTTAGAAGGGTCCTGGTGGGCTCTAGAAGGGTGTGAGGGCTTTTAGAATGGTCCTGGGTGCATCTAGAAGTCTCTGGGTGCTTTTAGAAGGGTCCTGGGGGCCTCTAGAATTGTCTGCGGCCTTTTATAAGGGTCCGGGGAGGCTCTAGAAGGGTCTGGGTGCTTTTTGAAAGATTCGGGGAGGGTCTAGAAGGGTCTGGGGCTTTTAGAAGGGTCCTGTGGAGCTCTAGAAGGGTCTGGGGTCTTTTAGACGGGTCCTGGGGGGATCTAGAAGTGTCTGGGGCTATTTAGAAGAGTCCTGGGGAGCTCTAGAAGGGTCTGGGGCTTTCAGAAGGGTCCTGGGGGTCGCTAGAAGTGTTTGGGTGTATTTGGAAGTGTCCTGGGGAGCTCTAGAAGGGTCTGGGGGCTTTCAGAAGGGTCCTGGGGGCATGTAGAAGGGTCTGGAGGCTTTTAGAATGGTCCTGATGGGCTCTAGAATGGTCTGGGGGCATTCAGAACGGTCCTGGTGGCCTCTAGAAGGTACTGGATGCTTTTAGAAGAGTTCTGGGGGGCTCTAGATTGGTCTGGGGGCATTTAGAAGGGTACTGGGGGGCTCTAGAAGGGTCTGGGGGCTTTTAGAAGGATACATGGAATCTCTAGAAGGGTCTGGGGGCTTTTAGAAGAGTCCTGGGGGGCTCTAGAAGGGTCTGGAGGCTTTTAGAAGGGTCCTGGGTGGCTCTAGAAGGGTGTGGGGGCTTTTAGAAGGATCCGGGGAGGGTCTAGAACGGTCTGGGTGGTTTTAGAAGGGTCCTGGGCGGTTCTAGAAGGGTCTGGGGGATTTTAGAAGGGTCCTGGGGGGCTCTAGAAGGGTCTGAGGGATTTTAGAAGGGTCCTGGGGAGCTCTAGAAGGGTCTGGGTGCTTTTATAGGGGCCCTGGGCTTCTCTAGAAGGGTCTGGGGGCTTTTAGAGGAGTTATGGGGGGCTCTAGAATGGTCTGGGGGCTTTTAGAAGGGTCCTGGGCGGATCTAGAAGGGTCTGGGGGCTTTCAGAAGGGTCCTGGGGGGCTCTAGAAGGGTCTGAGGGATTTTAGAAGGGTCCTGGGGAGCTCTAGAAGGGTCTGGGTTCTTTTAGAATGGTCCTGGGGGGCTCTAGAAGGGTGTGAGGTCTTTTAGAAGTGTCCTGGGGGCATCTGGAAGACTCTGATGGCTTTTAGAAGGGTCCTGGGGGCCTCTAGAAGTGTCTGAGGGATTTTAAAAGGGTCCTGGGAGGCTCTAGAAGGGTCTGGTTGCTTTTAGAAGGATTCGGGGAGGGTCTAGAAGGGTCTGGGGGCTTTTAGAAGGGTCCTGGGGGCCTCCAGAAGGGTCTGGGGGCTTTTAGAAGGGTCCTGGGGAGCTCTAGAAGGGTCTTGGGGCTTTTAGAAGGGTCCTGAGGGCGCTAGAAGTGTCTGGGTGCTTGTAGAAGGGTACTGGGTGTCTCTAGAAGGGTCTGGGGGCTTTTAGAAGGGTCCTGGGGGCCTCTAGAAGGGTCTGGAGGCTTTATAGAAGGGTCCTAGGGGGCTGTAGAAGGGTCTGGGGGCATTCAGAAGGGTTCTTCGGGCACCTAGAAGGGTCTGGAGTCTATTAGAAGAGTCCTGGGGGGCTCTAGATGGGTCTGGGGTCATTTAGAAGGGTCCTGGGGGGCTCTAGAAGGGTCTGGGGGCTTTCAGAAGGGTCCTTGGTGGCTCTAGAAGGGTCTGGGGGCTTTTAGAAAGGTCCTGGGAGGATCCAGATGGGTCTGGGTGGTTTTAGAAGGATCCGGGGATGGTCTAGAAGGGTCTGGGGGCTTTTAGAAGGGTCCTGGGGGGCTCTAGAAGGGTCTGGGTGCTTTTAGAAGGGTCCTGGGGGCCTCTAGAAGGATCTGGGGGCTTTTGGAAGGGTCCTGGGGAGCTCTAGAAGGGTCTTGGGGCTTTTAGAAGGGTCCTGAGGGCGCTAGAAGTGTCTGGGTGCTTGTAGAAGGGTCCTGGGTGTCTCTAGAAGGGTCTGGGGGCTTTTAGAAGGGTCCTGGGTGCCTCTAGAAGGGTCTGGAGGCTTAATGAAGGGTCCTAGGGGGCTGTAGAAGGGTCTGGGGGCATTCAGAAGGGTCCTTCGGGCCTCTAGAAGGGTCTGGAGTCTATTAGAAGAGTCCTGGGGGGCTCTAGATGGGTCTGCGGTCATTTAGAAGGGTCCTGATGAGCTCTAGAAGGGTCTGGGGGCTTTCAGAATGGTCCTGGGGGGCTCTAGAAGGGTCTGGGGGCTTTTAGAAGGGTCCTGGTTCATCTAGAATGGTCTGGGGGCTTTTAGAAAGGTCCTGATAGGATCCAGATGGGTCTGGGTGGTTTTAGAAGGATCCGGGGATGGTCTAGAAGGGTCTGGGTGCTTTTAGAAGGGTCCTGGGGGGCTCTACAAATGTCTGGATGATTTTAGAAGGATCCGGGGAGGCTCTAAAAGTGTCTGGCGGCTTTTAGAAGGGTCCTTGGGAGCTATAGAATGGTCTGGGTGCTTTCAGAAGGGTCCTGGGGGCCTCTAGATGGGTCTGGGTGCTTTCAGAAAGGTCCTGGGTGGCTCTAGAAGGGTCTGGGGGCTTTTAGAAGGGTCCTGTGGGGCTGTAGAAGGGTCTGGGGGCATTTAGATGGGTCCTGGGGGGCTCTAGAAGGGTCCGGGGGCTTTTAGAATGGTCCGTGGAGGCTCTAGAAGGGTCTGGGTGCTTTTAGAAGGGCCCTGGAGGACTCTAGAAGGCTCTGGGGTCTTTGAGAAGGGTCCTAGGGGGCTCTAGAAGGGTCTGGGTGTTTTTAGAAGGGTCCTGGGGTGCTCTAGAAGGGTCTGGGAGCTTTTAGAAGGGTCCTGGGAGACGCTAGAAGAGTCTGAGGGCTTTTAGAAGGGTCCTGTAGGGTCTCTAGAAGGGTCTGGGGGCTTTTAGAAGGGTCGTGCGAGGCTCTAGAAGGGTCTGGGCGCTTTTAGAATGGTCCTGGGAGGCTCTAGAAGGGTCTGGGGGCTTTTTGAAAAGTCCAGGGGGCCTCTAGAAAGCTCTGGGGGCTTTTAGAAGGGTCCTGCGGGCCTCTAGAAGGGTCTAGGTGCTTTTAGAAGGGTCCTGGGTGGCTCTAGAAGGGTCTGGGTGCTTTTAGAATGGTCCTGTGGGGCAGTAGAAGGGTCTGGGGGCTTTAGATGGGTCCTGGGGGGCTCTGGAATGGTCCGGGGGCTTTCAGAAGGGTCCGTGGAGGCTCTAGAAGGGTCTGGGGGCTTTTAGAAGGGTCCTGGGGTCCTCTAGAAGGGTGTGGGGGCATTTAGAATGATACGGGGAGGATCTAGAAGGGTCTGGGGGCTTTTAGAAGGGTCCTGGGGGCTCTAGAAGGGTCTGGAGTCTTTGAGAATGGTCCTGGGGGGCTCTAGAATGGTCTGGGGGCTTTTAGAAAGATCCGGGGAGGGTCTAGAAGGGTCTGGGAGGTTTTAGAAGGGTCCTGGGGTTCTCTAGAAAGGTCTGGGTGCTTTTATACGGGCCCTGGGCTCTCTAGAAGTGTCTGGGGGCATTTAGAAGAGTCCTGGGGGGCTCTAGAATCGTCTGGGCTCTTTTAGAAGGGTCCTGGGGTGTTCTAGAAGGGTCTGGGGGATTTTAGAAGGGTCCTTGGGGGCTCTAGAGTAGTCTGAATGCTTTTAGAAGGGTCCTGGGGGGCTCTACAAGGGTCTGAGGGCATTTAGAAGGGTCCTGGGGGGATCTAGAAGGGTCTGGGGGATTTTAGAAGGGTCCTGGGGGCCTCTAGAAGGGTCTGGGTGCTTTTAGAATGGTCCTAGGTGGCTATAGAAGGGTCTGGGGGCTTTTAGAAGGGTCCTTGTGGGCTCTAGAAGGGTGTGGGGACCACTAGAAGAGCCCTGGGGGCCTCTAGAGGGGTCTGGGGTATTTTAGAAGGGTCCTGGGGCGCTCTAGAAGGGTCTGGGGGCTTTTAGAAGGGTCCTGGGAGACTCTAGAAGGGTCTGGGGGCATTTAGAACGGTCCTGCGGGTCTCTAGAAGGGTCTGGGGGCTTTTAGAAGGGTCCTGGGGGGCTCTAGAAGGGTCTGGGGTCTTTTAGAAGGGTCCTGGGGTGCTCTAGAAGGGTGTGAGTGCTTTTAGAATGGTCCTGGGGGCATCTAGAAGGCTCTGGGGGCTTTTAGAAGTGTCCTGTGGGCCTCTAGAAGTGTCTGAGGGATTTTAGAAGGGTCCTGGGAGGCTCTGGAATGGTCTGGGTGCTTTTAGAAGGATTCGGGGAGGGTCTAGAAGAGTCTGGGGGCATTTAGAAGGGTCCTGTGGGGCTCTAGAAGGGTCTGGGTGCTTTTAGAAGGGTCCTGGGGGGCTCTAGAAGGGTCTGGGTGCTTTTAGAAGGGTCCTGGGGAGCTCTAGAAAGGTCTGGGGTCTTTTAGAAGGGTCCTGGGTGGCGCTAAATGTGTCTGGGTGCATTTAGAAGGGTCCGGGGGAGCTCTAGAAGGGTCTGGGGGCTTTCAGAAGTGTCCTGGGGGCCTCTAGAAGGGTCTGGAGGCTTTTAGAAGAGTTCTGGGGGGCTCTAGAAGGGTCTGGGGGCTTTCAGAAGGGTCCTGGGGGCCTCTAGAAGGGTCTGGATGCTTTTAGAAGAGTCCTGGGGGGCTCTAGATGGGTCTGGGAATATTTAGAATGGTCCTGGGTGGCTCTAGAAGGGTCTGGGGGAGTTTAGATAGGTCCTGGGGAGCTCTAGAAGGGTCTGGGTGCTTTTAGAAGGGTCCTGGGAGACTCTAGAAGGGTCTGAGTGCTTTTAGAAGGGTCCTTCGGGTCTCTAGAAGGGTCTGGGTTCTTTTAGAATGGTCCTGGGGGGCTCTAGAAGGGTGTGAGGTCTTTTAGAAGGGTCGTGGGGGCATCTCGAAGACTCTGATGGCTTTTAGAAGGGTCCTGGGGGCCTCTAGAAGTGTCTGAGGGATTTTAAAAGGGTCCTGGGAGGCTCTAGAAGGGTCTGGTTGCTTTTAGAAGGATTCGGGGAGGGTCTAGAAGGGTCTGGGGGCTTTTAGAAGGGTCCTGTGGGGCTCTAGAAGGGTCTGGGTGCTTTTAGAAGGGTCCTGGGTGCCTCTAGAAGGGTCTGGGGGCTTTTAGAAGGGTCCTTGGGAGCTCTAGAAGGGTCTTGGGGCTTTTAGAAGGGTCCTGGGGAGCTCTAGAAGGGTCTGGGGGCATTTCGAAGGGTCCTGCGGGTCTCTAGAAGCGTCTGGGGGCTTTTAGAAGGGTCCTGGGGGGTT